>VOMN01085824.1:0-29494 GCA_014899125.1 Orchestia grillus
CTATAAAGCTCCAGGCTGGATGAACATACGTGTCGCTGTAAGAGGGGGGGGGGCAAATTGCGGGGCACTTAACTGCGGTACAATGTTGTATAAGTTATTCGCACGCGTGGTAAAGTTACATGTCAAAGGCTGCAGGCACTTGAACGCCTACAACTTCGTTGATCACTGAGGCACGTTCAGATTCGTCGAAAGTGCGGGCCAACCGCCCGCAAGAGCGTTCCGGCCGAGGCCCTCCACCTGCGGCCACCAAAATCAAACCCCCAGATGCTACGCTTGAGCATACTAACTTTTCTAAGTGACACGCCCTCTTTTTCTCCCCTCTTTCTTGATCGGCGAATTTAAGTCTACTTGTGCTAAAATCTACTTCTGAGTCACGCGCAGTTTGACCCAGTTTAACCAATTGTAATACCCTTGTGTTATGCTCAAGTGTCCGAAGTCCCGCCTACAGCTCTCTGCCGGATGCGTTTCCTGTGTTTGGTAAAATTTCGCTGTTAACCATTTGACCACTCTTCAAGACCTTTCTATAAAGTAATTTATTTTTATAAACAGCCCCCACTTCATTCTGACATTTTTGGAGATTTATGTGTAGCTCTCCGAACGAGAGCTATCTATCCGTGGGAAAGTTTATTCGTCAGAGATTTAAGTTATTGTGCGCTCTTCCAACTTTCTGGCCTATCACCCCAAAAACGATTATGTTCCTAATTGCATCACAGCGCCAAGTGCTATCAGATTAAACGTAGCGTACCGTTGCGGTTCTTACATGTCAATACAGCTTTAGTTATGCACACTAAAATAATCGAACTATTTAACAGTATATTAAGCTGAAATGAGCGTACGCTAGAAGCATGAATTATGCGGATGATCACTTAGCCACGCAAGTCCCCACATGCTGCCTGCCGCTGCAACACTGAGCTGATGAGTGAATACTGACACAAAAACCTTGTGGGCTTATGGTATTGTGTGACAACCACTTTGTCTATGATGATGCATAAAATCCTGCTTCGGGTGCTCTACAATTTTACTTGGAAATTTATAAAGGCACAATTCTAAAACGGTGTTGTATTTTCTGAGAAAGTTCGCGTGACAATTTATAACTTTGAAACGTAGGCATCTACCATCTAAAACATGTGACAAGAAACTACCCCGCCCCTGATCATAAAACTTCATACGTAGCTCGTAGTCACAGCAACATGACTAGTTTCACAGCTCTCATGCGACTAACCATTTAAATTTTCACTACATAGTATCAAAGTTAAAAAAAAAACCCTAGCATTTCTCTCGACTTCAACTTTGAAATCCTCGTAACCTTTCATGCCAGTTCATAAAAACTCTTGGCCCCTTATTGTGTCTAACTCCTCTCAGCACCTACCGTAACAATCTTCAAAGCTCTCCCTGGGGCACTTCTCATAACTTTTTCAAAAACACTTTCGTGATATTCCCCCTGACCACTGCCCCCCTCCCCCTCCCCACCAGTTAACGATACAAATTCATTTGCACTTCAGTCGCACGGCTCGTCCTTCGCTCGCGGGTTTGATAAAAAAGTCAAACTTTGACCTCAAAACTTCAGAATGAAACTTGAAAATTTTTCCTCGTCGCCTCGATTTGCGAGTGCCGTCTTTGAATTCGAAATGAAGACCTACGCTTATTTCTAAGGAAAGCTGCGAATTGCGAGCTCAGCATTGGCTGCAGTTATACATTGGAATTGCGGAGGCCTGAGACGGGAGGTACATAACCTAACCTGAGGTTTAATGCTAACGGTAAAGGAACAACGATAAGCAATAAAGAACATTAGATGTTTTGAACACCCCCCGCTCGAAGGTGTTCTGCGAGAGAAGGATAAGAATGAATCGTACAAAACGTACGTGTAGTACGAGGGCAATGAGAGTAGTTCGCTCTGTGGGGGTGTTGGCTTGGAAAATGTGGGTAGAATGGAAGAGATTCAGATAATTGGTGAGACTAGAGTTGAGGAGTTCTACACCATCGACCTGCATGAAGGGGAGGGGAGATCACGAGCGAAGAAAGCGTCTCTGAGGTGGGATGAACTGAGGGTCACAGAGTACGAATGATGGCTGCATACTATGGCTCTCAGCATCACATTACGAGCGAAGTGAGATAGGTGGTGAAAAAAATGTGCTTGAATCACTGAAAAAATGAAGTTAGGCAGATCCATTTGAAAATGTTCTATCCATATACTCGTAACTTGCAGAAACTGGCGTCATCTCTACTTTATAATTCTTTTCAATTGATAAATGCGAATTATACATTCATATGAGTGATTTACGATTGAAGTTTGTATCCCACCTATAGTAAAATTACCAGTTCTCGTTCAGTTTGTAGGGTATTTTGTCTAAAACCTGTGTGTACAGCGCTCACAGTGCAGGTAATAGTGAAATATTCGTCTCAAGTACTGAAGAACTTATATATAATGGTGAGTTAAAAATCGAACTATGTAAATTATACTCCAACTCTGATCCTCTTGCTTGTTTGAAGCCGAGCACACTCTCCTGTAACAGCATAGGGCAGAATTTCAAGACTGATCTCTCGGTAATTAAATAAGGCTTCCCCATCGAATCATGGTTACAGTTCTTTGGGACTGAAGTGAATTAATTTTTTTTCGGCTTTGGATAATTGTTAAGAAATGTAGAAGGATAATTCGAGACTCAAACGCGACTTTTAAATAGTGACGGTTATGGTTAGTCGAGTACCTGTTTAGTATTAGGAGCACTTATACATCCAGGTTGTCATGGTTTTTGGACGCTTGACTCAACTGAGATGGACAAATTTAGGTCGCTCATGAAACTCGCTAAGTTTTTGGATCAGGAAAGACGAACATAAATTTCCAAGGAGGTTTTTAGGATCATGAAGGGCTCTCAGTACTTTCTTACTGCCCGTATAAAAAATTAACAGATCACAGTAGTCAAATAAAGATAATTTTATTCTTGTGCCAGTTAATTGAAATATTTACGAGGTCTAGATCCCATATATGCATAGCGTCAAGCTCGTTGGAAGTAACAAAATAAATTCTTTTTTTGGGGTGCCTTCTCAGTTCAGAAATGCTTCTCAGAGAGAGACGTAAAATTCTTTTAAAATCAAGGACAGAATTCGATTGAGCGAACCAATCTGTTGCATGTCGCCGAGTGAGTTTCTCCGAGCTGAGAATAGTTTTTTTTGCCTTTTTTCCCCTAACAGAAATTGGCGGCTTGGTAATCCTTCAATGGCTGTGTTGGCTTAGTGGTGCCCGCAGTCAGGACAGAAAAGTTGAATCCTTTGAAGTGAACGGAATTTCAAAAGTACCTTGATTATAAATTCACGTACTCACGTGTGAATATATAAGACTGAGTTGTGTTGCAAGTATGCTATGATAAATCAAGATAAATAAGACTTAGGGTGCTGGAAATGGGGTACGATAAATCAAGATAAATAAGACTATAAAGTGCTGTAAATGTGGTTCGATAAATCAAGATAAACATGACTAATGAATGCTTTAAATCTCCAACGAAAAATCAAGGTTAATAAGACTAGCGAGGGCTGTAAATGTGTTAAAGTGAACTGATAAATTGATTCATTAGATTTATTTGTGCATAGGGAATCGCAAGAAAGTGCAGCGGCAGTTTAATCGACCATCAAGGGCTTATTAAATATCCTAAAATACACTAACAACCAAAAAATTTATCGCACCACGGAGGAATGTGGACGTAATGAAAACAATCAAGCTCAATACTTTATTGGACCACCTTTTACATTGATTTCAGCTTTCATTCTATGAGGCATAGATCCTTCCAGATTTCGTAAGCAATCTAAACGGATATTGGATCAAAGTACGAGCAAACGTTGGCGTCAAAGTCAGCTGCCGAATGCTTTATCATCGGTCTGATTTCACAGATCAATTCATAGAACGCTTGTCGCGAGTATGTAGAATTTTAGCTCTACCCTTATTACCCCTGAATGACTACTTTTCACCATTTTTTCCACTGAATAATTGTTCTCTGCACATTTCCAAGTCCCATTGCCATCATTTGAAACATTTCTGTGATGGATTTCATAGTCTGGCGCAAACCTATAGCCTATCTTTTGTCAAAGAGAGAGGTTTGTTTTGCAGGCTTTTTCCAGAGGGATTATTCATGCTTGTCGTCGCAGAGAGAGCTTGTGCAGAACTGACTGCCAGAGACTGCCAGTGAGAGCTGGTCCATTTTAACCGATACCTCAACTAAACATTCTGTGTAGTTGAAACAGTTCCAGAACATGACATACCCTCCTCTTTTATCGCCTCTTGTGCATAGGCATCGTTGGAGGCGACCTCAGGTACATCTTCGATGAACACGACGGCAGGCATCATTACTATAGAGACAGAATCGCAATTCATATGACCACGTGACACTTCTCCACCTCTCCACAGTCCAATGCGTGTGTGCTATGGCCTAATTTGAACTAGTGGTCAGCAGGAGTTAACATCAGCCGTTTTCGAGGCAATCTGCTTCATATATCCATTGCATAAGTTCCCCACTCAGAATTTGTTCAGGAACAGAAGGAGAAGGGGCATGATTGACGTTTCGACGAGGTTTCATCCTTGATGTAGAGTGATCCTAGCCACCAATTTGAGAACACACGGCGGCAGTCTCTATCGGTTAGAATTTTCATCTTATTACAATTTTGCTTCAAATTACCGAATGTATCAGATTGTTTCCCATACTCCAAGACCTACAAAACAGTGATGCATGAAAGACCAACGAATTCCGCTATTTCCTTCTCTGGGTGCCTCTTAGCCCGAACAAATGCAATAGCCATTTTTTTTTCATTTCGAAACGTATTGCTTTCGTCCTATCGTTTTAGAGCAGCTAAGAAACAAGTCTATACCTTGCCTGCTCTGAATGAAAAGTGATGCCTGTTTAGTACTTGCATGCAACCTAAACTCCGGTCACAGCTTTGCAAACTGATTGATGAACGTGGTAAATAACTTGAGCTCAAAAACAATAAGTGACTAATTTCTTATTCAGGTAGCTTGTTAAGTTTGATTGCTTCCATCACATACACATTTCTCTAGGCTGCGTCAAACTTTTTGGCAAGCTAGTGTATACTGTACATCTAACAATATTAGCATACTTATGCGTTACTTAGTTTTACGATATTCAATACTATATTTAATTGTATAATTTTTAATAAATAGTTTGTGTTTAATCATAGGAAGTAACATTTTTCAGATACTCTATATTTTTTGTGTTCTGGTTCCAAAAATGTATTCTGTGTGTTCTGATTGATTTCTCATTTTGTAATTGCTAGCGTAAGTTACTTTTAAACTCACCATAATTTAGAGCATCATGATAAAACTGCCCAAATCCCAATCCTTAATGTCTTGAAATGGATCTCTATCATATTAAATATCAAGTGTTTGAGCTGATTTCATCATAAAGGTCATGCGAGATAAACATTCTGAACGATTTCTCTTCAATTGATCGGTAAAGTGTACCGATCAACATTGAAATGAGATGTCATTCGCATGAATTTCTAACTCGATGAAAGCTCTCCACGTATTGGCTATCATTGAGTATTGGAAAGTACGACAGCCGAAACTGGCACGTAGTCCTAATGGAGCTTCATCACCATAAAAAAGATTAGGGAGCCACAAAAACGTTTCTTGATGACAGTTGGGGCATTAAAATTCGGACCGAAGGTTACAGGTCAGCTACAGCCGTGCCGGCTTTTATGGCAGCTGAGGTATCGCTACGGTCGTTAGGGGAAAGTTACAGGGATTAATGTATGATGTCCTCGAAGATGGGAAAGGAATGAATGGTCGAGCAGAATTGATGTATTATGTCCTCGAAGATGGGAAAGGAATGAATGGGCGAGCAGGATTAATGTATTATGTCCTCGAAGATGGGAAAGGGATGAATGGTTGAGCAGGATTGATGTATCAAGCCCTCGAAGATGGCGAAAGGATAGATGGTCGAGCAGAAGACCGCATTTCTATCTGTAGAAGATAGATTGTTGTTATAGACTTCGTACTTGAAAATATGTGATATGGAGATAATAGTAGGAAATTAATTTTTAGGATTAAATGAAGTGCCAACTTGATCGCAAACATCAAAACCTCTAAAATATAAACGTTTCCAATCTTAAAAATAATAAATTTTCACTCGTTAATGAAACAATGAAATACTTTTTTAGGATGACGTTTCACAGAACAGCAAAATTGAAACAGTACTCCAAAACATTCGCTATAAAAAGGTAAATATCCAATTCCTCACAGTTATCGGCTAACCTTACGTACAAAAAATGAATTTATTACGCAATGAGTTTCGCATGACCAAATTCATTGACTTTAGGACCGAATTCAAAAGTGAGCAGGGTCCCTAAAATGCGAGGTCAATACTCGGACGGAGTTTAAAGTAGCAAAATATGTACATGTGTATGAATGATCTTTGGTTGAACAATGTTCTCTAATGTGCGAGGTAGGCAGTTTTGCAAAGTCTTGTCCAGTTCGGAAGGAGACTTCCTTATGCTGCACTAGACCGTATATACACCGTATATACCTTCACATAGACCGAAGATTGACCCACATGACCGTAAGTATAGATCAATTATAGGAAATAAAGTTCGAGCTGAGATGGAGAAAAGCCCCCTCTTGTTCGGTAAGAAGATAGGTAGCTAATGAGGCCTATATTTATAAATTGAAGCGTAAATTGGTATTAACGAGTAACCGTATGTTAAAGTAAATTCGCAATTCAAAGTAGTGGTAAAGCTAGGTTGCGAATAACATCCAAATGTATCATAAAAATCTAAATGAACTAAATAAATTGAAAATATCCACAATCGCTCCAAAGTTCAATTCATATTTTAATTTCTCATTCTTTCTCACCTGTAAGAACCAGTGATTAAACTCACCATCTTTCGAGGAAGAAAAGGAAGAAAAAACTCTTTCCAGGCCAAACCTACAGCAATTGTTTCACCCAAAGGACAACAGGCTATCAAGGCAAAGTATGTACACCAACGATCGTAGACATCAAGCCTGCAGAGAGGAGTGTTTACACACACAACAGCAAGGGCAAGCGCATGATTGGAAGTGGAGGCAGCCCTGGGCATGGCGTAGACATCAAAAGAAGGGAATCTGCGGTGATCGATCGTTGATTGCCTGCAATATTCCGCTGTCGGTTGTGACAACCGTGGTGGACTCTGACGGTTGTCAATCTTGGACGGTCACTTTTCTGTCGCCAGTGAGGTCAAGGCTTATGTCGGGAGCCAGTCTCGCAAACAATGGCTTATTGCTATGCTCTAAGCAAAGTAGACTACTTGTATGGTGCATTGGATTGTTTGGAAAATTAACTATTGTTCGCAATACGTAGTTACCTTGGAAACTGTGTGCCGTGGAAGTCTGCGAAGTCCCTGCTTCATTCCTTCGTTGGTAGGCTAAGTAAGCCAGGGTCACGCATTCAAGGCTAATTTCATTCGAATAAAGTTTCAGACTGCGTAAAATGAAGTAGTGCCTTTTAGGAACGTTATAATGAATTTTTATGCTTTTCATTGAATGTAAATATTAAATAACTAAACTTCAGCCGTACACATTCTTTTGTTTTGTCTACAGATTTTACCAAACATAGCCATTAGATTTACATAAGTGGATTGAAGTTGCCACAGAAGCTAATGGTCGACACGCAGACCAGTCTATTAGATCTCTACACAAAAAACGTCGATGTATGAAGGGCGACATTGATCGATTTCAAAGTTGCTCGACGTCGACATAAGTGGTTATCCTACAACAAAAGTTTGTAAAATATTTATTAAATATCGTACAATTATCACCCGTGAGTCTAACTAACAAAGTAATACGGTAATGTTACTCATAATAGAAATAGCAAACAAATTTAAAGTTTTAGAATTAGCGTTTAACTAAGTACTTAACTGTAGTATTACATTTTTTCAATCTCCTGTTAATAACTGGATCACTTTTATGAAAAACAACCAAGCAAAAACTCGTTTAATTAGTTTTAGGGACAGCGGAAAAATTGTTGTTACGATGATTCCCTTTCACCCTTTTTGCCCACTTCCTAACTAATGTCACAGAGTATCCATTTCTCATCGCATAAAATGTCCACAGTGTAAAAAATAATTCTTTTTCAAATCGGGCGTGCAACACGGCACAACTCGGAGAGACGGTTTTTTACTAACTCACTTCATGGGGGGCAGAAAACCACCTCCCCCCGTGTCTGCACTTTAGCAATTGCTTTTAATTGCCGTAAAAGGGTTGTAAGAGAAGTCTCAAGTTCTGGGGCAAATTTTTGGGCTACAGTTGTCGAATTTTTATCAACCGACCGTAGCATTCAACGGATCATACCTGGTAACCGACCATAGCATTCAATGGATCATACCTGGCAACCGACCGTAGCATTCAACGGATCATACCTGGTAACCGACCGTAACATTCAATGGATCATACCTGGCAACCGACCGTAGCATTCAATGGATCATACCTGGCAACCGACAGTAGCATTCAACGGATCATACCTGGCAACCGACCGTAGCATTCAATGGATCATACCTAGCAACCGATAGTAATCTACGCTAAGCTTTATTTTCAGGACTATAGACGCAGAGAGGCAAGCTTTTGAAATCGTGTGTGTAGAGGGCTGCTTCTTTCATCAAAAGCTTCCCAAAACGCTCCCTAGATGTTGCAAAACAGTTCAGACGCAAAATGACAGAAATTCTTATCATGCAGTAAAATTACTCGACATTGCTGTATTGTAATCCTTTTCGATAGGCTTGAAAGCAACAATGCACGAAAAAATCACATGAAAGAATATTTTATGGAAAATTATATAAATTATATAATTAATTACAATAAGTTCACATTGTTTATGAGCTAATGAGTTTTTTTCCGTTAGACGCCAAAATCAATAAAAACGCAACATTCGTGTGCGGCGACTCACTATATTATTTAATTTT
This sequence comes from Orchestia grillus, assembly GCA_014899125.1. Taxonomy (NCBI): domain Eukaryota; kingdom Metazoa; phylum Arthropoda; class Malacostraca; order Amphipoda; family Talitridae; genus Orchestia; species Orchestia grillus. Next base: position 8,935 of record VOMN01085824.1, read on the forward strand.
TTCACTGAGCATTCAATCGAGATGGTTTTTCATACAACCCACTTCGTTTCAAAAATGGATCCGACATGCACTGTGTACATGTATGGCTACATGTATGCACCCATACAGGCATACACCCATACTGACAAATCCCCATTTCCTCTCGTGCTTCTGAAACTACATCGTAAATTAATTTCTGAACCCAGCTGCCTACCGGGCTTATGTTTCCATTTATCTGCCGTGTCCTTCTTATTGAAGTTTATTAGGCTGAAGCAACATGGCCATTGTTGAGGAGTTGGCCTCAGGAGCACGGCTTGGCAGGCCATCTTTATCCCTCGACATGAAAGATCGCTCTGGTGGGAGTGCTCTTCTCTAATTGGCACGCCCGGAGATGGATCAGACTCCACACAACGACCTTGTGTGACCGCTACGGGGACCTCGGGGTCTACCTGGTGGCAGGAACACAGCACCGTAATCTGTTCCAAACACCTGCTCCAGGTGTGCAGTGACGGCACTTACTCGGCCCAAGTCCAGGAAAACCCTTGGGAACATCGCGAAAACTCCAGCGTGTCGTTCTTTGCCTTCCGGAAGAAATTCCTGAATTCGTGTAGTCAATCACACGTGCGCAAGTAAATGCAGTATAAAGAAATGAACTGAAAAACTTTCCGTAGCCATGTCATGGCTATGACAAGCATACGTTCCAAGAATTAATCTTGATAATAGTGCTTCCAATACTGATACCAAGAGTAATCAATAATGATAGATTAATAATACGACTTCTGCAATTGGTTCTCAGTTTTCCTGAATCCTGTTAAGGTCTGAGGTTTCTAATTGGATGAGTTAATTTTTGAATTCCAACTGATTGGATAACATTAAAATTAATCCCGAGTTCATCGACTATTTAATATTCACAGCTACAGAAGAAATTATTAGCGTAATATTCGAAGTGAAAACGTTTATAAATCAGTGAAATGTTCCGTTTTGGTTGTAGATTTGTGTTACGTTCGAAGAGTTCATGGCTGCGATAGATATTACTCGAGACGAAAATATTTCCGACAGATAACCTGGGAGAGCTCAGGGGTCCTTCAAACGATCAGTCAATATCTGAAGATGGTATTCGAAAGCACCCAAATATGGGCATCGAAAGCTAACTTTGCTCCCTAATCAGGAGTCGTGTCGTTAGTAAAGGGGCTACACAGTCTTTTGTTTTGATTTCCAACCTGTATATAGCACTCGGCACGCTTTTACACATCACCTTGCAAACCTATACACAGCACCCCGCACACCTGGCCACAGCACCCCGCACACCTGGCCACAGCACCCTACACACCTGGCCACAGCACCCCGCACACCTGGCCACTGCAGCAGTTAGCTAAAATAGTGTTCTGCGTCGCCGAAAACACTTGTGATGAGGAGCGCCACGCATTCCATCCTACGAAAACCGCTCGTTCGCAAAATGCACCGTCGTTATGCCATGAATTTTCTTCCAATAAAAGTGTACACTGTGTGGCCAAAAACAAGAAGCGAGCGCCTGTATCTCCATCTTGTTTCGTTCTCCTGGGCATGATCTGGAGGTAGTGGAAATGCATTGAAGCTGTATTTGCTGGCCTGGACTAGGATCTGAGACTCCTTGCAGTAATAAAATGAAACCACAAGACTATTTGTAAGTTTATGATGAACACGTTCACACTGCAATGAAGTTTTATTTTTCTGTTGATAATGGGATGTATCGAGACCATAGAGCTCGTGTTGGCTGGGCCAAAGTTGGTTGAGATGGGTTAGCTGAGCATGATGGATCATTGGAGCACATAGATTGACCTTCACAATCTCCAGATATAAACCCGATTGAGAAATTATGGGAATAGCTTAATAGAAACCTCCATGCCTCATCGCCACTTTTCTAGTATTACAAAGTTGGGAAAAGGTTACTTCAATTGTGACTAGAAGTAGAGCTATGAAAGAGCCAGAAACAGCTAGGCAGAATGCAAGTTGAAATTCGGTATGAAGGTGAGCCAACTGAAAATTAACACATTTTTCATACATGCGCCTTTTTTTCTTATTTTCAGTCAGACAATGTATAACAGTAGCGCATTCATTTTGGAAAAGGATTACAGGAAGAATAGAAAAGTAAATACGAACAACTCTTCAGCGAATAGACCTAGATGCTATGCATTCATGTGAACAGTTACATAATTCTTCGTACACACAAAGGCCTTAAGAGTATTTCCATATATACGTATAAACATGGTAAGTCTTATTTCCACTTACTCTTTCAATTTTGAACAGATCTGAGAAGTTATATTTTAAATTCCCTCGAAGCTTTCTTCAACAGCGATTACTCCCACTCAATGGAATAAGGGTCTTATCAGGATTTAGTGGGCTGCCCACTTTGTTCAATTGACAGCAAGATGTATTTGCTGCCAAGAAACATCTTAATCAGGTTTAGCGGCTCTGGTGAACCGAGGGCTAAAAGTTTTGTAGCTCAGCATCATACCTTGTTGGATTTGCTCAGTGGAAGACAAGAACTTTCAAAAGAAATATTTGTATTTATGTAATTATGTGATGCGCCAAGGAGGCAATATTCCGTAATGCCTAGAAATTTCCTCCAGAATTCATCGAAGGGGGGTCAGGGTAGAGAATGAAAAAGACTCTCCATTAAATTATAGGCCCCAATTAATAGTGCGATGAAACTATCTTTTCCAGGAAGCATTTTACTTTCCTCCAAATATTTTTCTATGAAACTGCAGGCTGTTGGAGCTTGGGTGAGTTGTTCGAATGAATCTAGCATGAGTGGGGGGTTGTGAGTGGAGAAATGAGAAATCTAGTGTAAGTGGGGGTTGTGAATGGGGAAATCTACAGTAAGTGGAAGGGGGGGTTGTGAGTGGGGAAATCTACTGTAAGTGGAGGGGAGTGGGGGCTGTGAGTGGAGAAATCTACTGTAAGTGGGGGCTGTGAGGGAAAAATTTTGCGTTAGTGAGTGGAGAAATCTAGCGTGAGTGATGGACCGTGAATGAAGAAAAAGTAAAATTTGGTATTTTTCAGCAAGTTGCAGTCACGCACAAAACAATTTGAAAGTGAAAACATCCCACCTCATTCATTCGTTGCATTCCTACCAAAGATAACCTCGTGAAGTCATTTTTACACTCGCTCTGAGTTTCAATTACTATTTCGAAAAAGATCACGTGTGACAGAGCTATAAAATTCACCCTTGACAGGCCAAGCGTACAATGCCGGGTTGTATGATGAAAACTCTCTCCAAAATATAAACGGAATAAGCTCAATCAAAGGGCATCCCATGAAATAACGAGTAAAAATTTGTTAAGGAAGCCATCGTTCACCAATTTTTTCCAGCTCGCTCAAACAAAGCTCCTCTGTCCGAAAAATCGAATCTTTGCGAGACACACAAAGTGAAAGCGACACTTTCCATTAGACCCTACGTGTTGATGTCGGGAGAACAGAAAGCTTTCATCGAATAATTCGAACACTCAAAATTTTTTCAAAAACTCGAGTGTATTTTTTTGGAAATTCGCTCGTATCCCGAATATCCAAAATGAGATGCTAATGCCATTATCGGCTCTTCTGCTCTGGCGCCAACAGAACTTCCTATGCGTCGGATTTCGAGGGCCGAGCGGGCAGTCTTGTTTTTGTTCAGTTTAGGTGGGGACACATGACGTGCTTTTCTGCGAACGGTTTAACCTGAAAACAGGGTAACGAGTGAAGCCCTGCAGTCGTAGTAATTCTAGTGAGACAGGGTATGCCTCACAGCTCCAGTCACTTAATTCGATCGAGTAATTCTTCGAAGGATAGTTAGTCCTATGATATACGCTATATTTTCGCGTTTCGTGTTCATGGGAAAAAAATGAAAAGTTCGTCTAAGCTTCTGCCGCAAACCGCTAAACTTAGAGTGGTACTCAATGCCAATCTGAAATATCAACTCTGAGGAAAAATGAATCCAAGATTCGGAACATCTACTGCCGCCGACACTAGCACAGTCCTGGCGTACTGACACGGCGCTTTTAAAATTACTGGACTTCGAGCAGTTCTAATTATCTGGACCACTAGGGAGAACTTCTGCTAAAAATATCAGTTACTCGAGAATAACTAAACTCTGAACTACGGCTAAAGTTCAGTATATAAACACGTCCGAACTTTGAGGAACTCTACGGAGTATTCACAGACATTTTCGTGCTACCCTTGCATCGTAGACATATTTATTGCAAAATTCAAACAGACAAGTTATCCTTGCGCACATTGTTTGACTCTTCACTAAGCTAAAATTGCTGAGTGCCGTAAAACGTAATCGAAACTTCGAGTAGGTAAACGATAACATCGTCTAAAGCTATATTTTTCCCGGTACGTGAAGAGCAATTCCAGATACAGCTGAGCCAATTTTCAGTTCACGAATTAGATTGGGCATGAGCTGACGATAACAGAGAAGTGCAACGAGTACAAATTATAGAGAGAAACGGGAAAATCTTTACCTCTATGAAATATCTTTCAAATTGTTATCCTGTAGTAAAGATCAGCTATTTTCTAATTACTCTTTTTAGTTCATGTTGCTACGGCTTCTGCGTACGTCATTATGGTGGTTTTGAAATGATGTAAAACTTTAGTTTGAACTCAAAAGGCTGCCACGTTGCACGTGGTTGATGAGAAGATCCCGAGTTTTGGCTTCACTCTCAACAAAACAACGTTCGTTCATTCCAACAAAATTGAGTGTCTCGTACTAGAACTGTTGGGATGACACGAAAATGTAGTGCAAAAAATTTTGAAATCCAGAATAAATATACTGATACACTCGCGTATATATTTTACCGACTTACTCTTGTAAATATATTATAGATATACTCGTGTAAATATATTACAGATATACTCGTCTGAATATGTTACTTACATACTCGTCTGAATATGTTACTTATGTACTCGTCTGAATCTGTTACTTATATACTCGTCTGAATATGTTACTTATATACTCGTCTGAATATGTTACTTATATACTCGTATAAATATGTTACTGATATATTCGTATAACTATATTACTAATTCACTTGTGTGAATAAATGACGGATATACTCATGTTAATAAATTAAGGACATACGCGTGTTACTGTATCACTAATATACTCGCGTAAATAAATTACTGATATAATCGTGTAGCTATATTACTAATTTACTCGTATTAACAAATTAATGATATGTTTTTGTGAATAAATTACGGATACACTCGAATGGAAGTACCATACACGAAGTTTGGCACCGTAATAACACCATTTAGGCTTCAGCTCATTTATTTGTGTACCTGGACTCTCGAGAGCGAACACTAAAATGCTTCTTTGTTTAGAATGGTTCGATGAAGCGATTTTCAGAGCGCTTTTTTAGACACACGCGGGTACGAGCAGCGGCTGTACGCAGGTACGAGCAGCGGTTGTACACAGTTGCGAGCAGCAGTTGCACAAAGGTACGAGCAGCAGTTGTTCACAGTTACGAGCAGCAGTTGTACAAAGGTATGAGCAGCAGTTGTACACAGGTACGAGCAGCAGTTGTACACACTTACGAGCAGCAGTTGTACACAGTTGCGAGCAGCATTTGTGCAAGGGTATGATCAGCAGTTGTGCACAGTTACGAGCAGCATTTATGCAAAGGTATGATCAGCAGTTGTACACAGGTACGAGCAACAGTTGTAAACAGGTAAGAGAAGCTGCTGTAAGGAACTCAAATGACAAAGCCCGTGCTAATTTGTGCGAACTAATTCGTTCACGAAATACTTAAAAGTGGCTGATTGCTGCAGAGCTCCCATGCGCTGGATTTCAATAACTCGGGCTGCATAATGAACGCTGTATACATACATTACCTCGAGCTGCATAATGAACGCTGTATACATGCATAACCTCGAGCTGCATAATGAACGCTGTATACATCCATAACCTCAAGCTGCATAATTAACGCTGTGTACATGCATAACCTCAATCACCCGTGTTTAAGATTGGGGTGAGCACAACACGGTCGAGTAATCGAAAAATTTAATTTCATTCTCTAAATATTGTTGGTCTCGTTTATTCTTCATGCGTACCACAAGGACCCGTGAATTTCATGTCCCTGGATCTGTTCAAAAAATCAACTCTTTTAATATTGTCGGGTTACATTTAACCGCAGTTTCGAGGCCGCTTATCTTTTTGCGTTGCGGAGAAAAGTTTACACGGTGGCGCTACCGTGGGACGAAACGCGTTCATGTGCGGCGAAAGTGAGCTCAAAGTTGCGAGTAATGCGACAGTTTGAAATGGAGTTAAACATATATCCGAGTTTTCTTCAGAAAAGTTCACCTTAAAAATATATTGGATGTAGGAATACGTATGTATGCATATTCGCGTTGATATATTCCCACACGCGCATTCGCCTGTAGTGCTTGAATGACGACCCTGTTTCCAAGTCTTATTTTCTTTATGATAAATTTAGCGATAAAATACTGAGAGGCATTCGTTAAACGTTGTCTGGAAAACATGAGTAAATTTCTGTCATACTGTAGAAACTAGATGGCCGGGCAATTTCTTGTGATTTTTCATATTTCTATACCTAGATAATAAAGCGAATTAGCTGAAACCCACAAATGAACATTTTCCTCGAAAATGAACTTACCTTGGTCATGAGGTATGAACGAATCAAGAACGCCCCAACATTCATTTGCTAAAAAGCTCGACTCGTACACAAATTAAATGAGATATGGATCGGCAGGAAATTCCCCTCGAAGAGCAGTGCTTCTTAGAATATCAAGGTTGTTTACGAGTCTGCTCCGTACACTTTAATTTCTAGACTCGGGGACGTACAAAAATGGCCTCCGACTCTTCACATTTCCTTCGAACTCCCGTCTTCTTTGCGCGACTGAGCTATTCCAAGAATTTTGTTTACAGGAAAAATATTCATAAAAAATATGACACAGACCTCGTGGGACTGCAGCCACGGTACAGTCGAGCCTTCGCAGAGTCGCGAAATTCGTGTTTTTAGCTAGGAAGTTCTTCAGATCTTGGCTGCATTGAAGCAAATGCACAGGGAATGAAAAATGGGCACCAAGGAAAAATGAACACGGAATAATGGACAAATGTAGTTTTAAATATGTATGGAACCGTAATTCGTAGAAAATGCGCAGAAAATGCTGTGTGGAATTTTATAGGTCTCTCATCCGCTTTATCATATTGGAACATCAAGGAAATTTTGAAAGTACGCTGGAAATTGATTAGTGAACGTTTCGAAGACTTCGACGCAAAACTTATTTTGCTTTCGAAAACGACTCGAACAATACAAGTTTTGCAATAAAATATCACTTAGAACGGAAGGGATCGCTTCTGTTACTAATCCACGATATGGTAGGGATATCATAATTTAAAATTCGGCTTTTATTTCACTCATATTCGGACAAGTCCTATACCGAGCTTCTTATTTTCTGCTAGGAATTCGGCAGGCCTACAGAGCGTGTCAGAAAGCATCAAAGTTCTCCCACTCAGCCCTTTTCGAAGCTGTAAAGCTCTTCATTCAACTAAAACAATTTTTAAATAAACAGAACACAAACCAAAAATTCACAATGAAAACTTTAGGAGTTCGAAGGACTAAGAACGACTCTAAGAAATGCAGCTCATCAAAATCTAACAGAACTTTAGTAAGGCACTTCCTGTCCACAGCTGTCCACCGTCTCAAGGGGAGAACTGACTGCCTTTTATCGGCCTAGCTCGTCACGTATGTAGTTAGCAGCCGACATGAAAATTTCCATATAAAGTAATAGCCACCACATTGTAAAGAGAAATGCACCCCACATTCCAAAGGGAAATGCACCCCGCATTCCAAAGGGAAATTCACCCCGCATTCCAAAGAGAAATTCACCCCGCATTCCAAAGGGAAATTCACCCCGCATTCCGAAGGGAAATGCACCCCGCATTCCAAAGGGAAATGCACCCCGCATTCCAAAGGGAAATACACACCGCATTCCAAAAGGAAATGTTTACCGCATTCTAAAGGAAAATGCACCTCGCATTTCAAAGGGAAATGCACACCGCACTCTGAAGAGAAATGCCACGACAGGCTTAAGGGAAATGTACCTGGCATTCCAAAGGGAAATGCACACCGCAAACAAAAGGGAAATGCACACCGCACTCTGAAGAGAAATGCACACGACGTGCTTAAGGGAAATGCTCACCGCACTCTGAAGAGAAATGCACACGACATGCTTTAGAGAAGAGGACTATGGGATATTGCCGTGCAGCTGATCTCGCACCCTCAGCTGTCCTTTGGAAGCCGACCTGAGTTATGAGGTTAGGTCGGAGAGTAAGTTAATGTGCAGGCAGGGTACGGTAATGTGTGGGCAGACTCAACCAATATGCAGAGTGACACAATGTTTTTGACTTTAAACTTAAACCAAGTTTACATATTTCGAACACAATTAGTACAACAGGACGACTACCAAACACTAGGTTGAGGATAATTTTCAGCAATTTTCATTAATAGACATTTGTGAGTTCTTCCTTCGTTGACTGAAGCGACTGGTGACAGAGGTTGTGTGCGCTACAATCGGAGAACAGTCAGCGAAAGTGCTAGTGTAGAATAGCTCTTTACTCTCACTATGTTCAAAATACAATTAAAATTTCCGCATGAAATCTCGTACTATTCTCATGCCGCACATGCGGTTTCTTTTAACCTCAAATTTCACACTACAAGGACTAAAGGGCAGAAATGCATGCTCAGTCGACTCAGTGATGCACGTGATTTGATCTTAATTTTAAGACGTGGCCTTGGTTACTGATATGCACTTCCATGAAGTTTTCAAGCATGTAATTCCCGCAGGTATTTCACATCCTACGCGTCACTGCAATCAAATACGCAATGACAGCTAAAAAGCTAGAGTTCTGAGAGATATTCTCTCTTCTGACACTCTCTCCCGTCAACTTTTTCGCCATCGATATATTCCGCCCAGTAATTCAATTCAATTTTCAAGGGAAATTCCTTCACTGTTGGTTTTTGAGCACTTTGTATTACTCCCAATATCTCTCCGTTATATTCACTCAAAGACAACATTTATGGAGGTTTCTGACTTCGATTCATAGCGCACGTATACTTCTTTTCCCTCTTTGCCGTATGACCTTTGCTCGACTGCTGAAGTTCAACTCCAAGTTTGGAATTTGGGGCACCAATTTCAAGCACAGTTCCATCGTTCCCAACTTTTAGTGACCATCCAAAACCTACCGTGGCACTCTGACGTCAGAGTTGACACGTCCTAAAGTCCTAATGGACGCGCATCGCAGAGTCAAAGTCAGCTCGTGCATGTCATCCAACTTAACCAGCGGTGCTAATTAGGCGGACAGGATCCTTGATTAGCACACACTGAATATTCATCTCCCTGTCCCTGCTAATTAGAGCCATAGAGTACTGCTGAGGAAACCGGAGAGATGAAAAGAATACGTGCAGTAATATGCAGGTCCTTGCGATGAGGAGCTCTGGGATCACAGCGCGGGTAAATAATATCTCATCTCCCGCAGAGGGCGGCCAAAAGTCGGGAGTGAGGGCTGGTGAGGCTCAAGTGTAATAAAGCTCCTATGTATACGCATACCTTTGCATATGTGTATCAAAAGATGCGTGTATTCATTTTGCTACGTCGTGTGCAAGCACTGGCTTGGAAAATTTTTTATAACAAACTTTGGGGGATTTTTAGTACGGATGATCGTTGAAATGTTCAAGTTAAAATTTTAATAAGGGACTGTGCCTGGACCACTTCAAGCTTATCTTTGTCCTGCAAGAAATTGTTTCTCTTATTAAATTCTTCCCGCTATGAGAGACATGGTTCATTATTAACACGTTTTTGAGGGTCAAACGCTCGCTACAAAATCGCCACTCAAATGTTATGGGTTTCAAAAATAGGGTATGACTCTTATTCGTCAGCCATGTGGAGGTACGGCACATGTATTGATACATTGTATATTGATATAATGATATATACATGTGCCTTACCTCCACATAACTGAATAATAAGAGTCATAACCCATTTAAGACACCCATAACATTTGTGTAGCGACACACACCAATCTAACAAAACTCTACGGTATTCCAAACGAAAATTTAACTTACTCTGACTGCCAGATTTCACGATACATGGGCTGAAAATAAGTAAATAACTTAAAAAAAAACAAATATTTTGAAGCATCTTTTACAAGTGTTATTGAAATAAACGTACCAGGTCGCTTCAGGTTCTACGCGTCAATATGACTTTAGCTATAACATGATGGACGTATCAATGGAACTTTGAACTAATTTATCACTATACAAGTATTAAGAAGAGATGAAATTATATTTTAATAAGTACTCTAGAAACATTCTTCACGTGAAATCACACAATAAAGCACATACTCACGTGATACCGCTGCAGCACAGAGTTGGCCAGTGAAGATTGACTTATTCAGTTGTGTCAGAATTTATTTGACTTTATATTGTATTCATTATATTGCTTACATTGTTTACATTGTTTGTATTCTTTATATTGCATTCATTTATATGCGTAGAAGTTGTTGTCCCTATATGTTCGTGAAATGGCATCTAAGCAAAATCCGATCTGAACAAGTGTTCAGAATTTCACTACTTCATTCCTTTGAAGACAATTTTTCATATACATGCAATTGAAAACTGAGGCAAATGAAGTCTCTTCAAGTGAAATTTCGCCATTAAACTAAAATCTAAATTATATTCCGCTAACATGCCTGAAGCAAAACTGGGCAATATTTAACAACATCTTCTTGCATGGAACCGCCTACCCGACGTGCACACAGGCAGATCGTCAAGCTCTTCGTACGAAAAAATATGAGTAAACATTTCCAGAACTTATACTTGTAAATCTAAAATNTATTTAACTACATCTTCTTGCATGGAACCGCCTACCCAACGTGCACACAGGCAGATCGCCAAGCTCTTCGTACGGAAAAATAAGAGTAAACATTTCCAGAACTTATGCTTGTAAATCTAAAATCATCGTGCAGGAACTTCAGACCAGGCCCGACACTCGAAGTTCACTTACGATAAAACGGGCTAAAACTAATTCAGGCCTCAGGAGAGATGAGATCTTTTGGTGCACAAAGTGATTTCGGAAAGTTCGTTAAGTTAACGAACTCGGAACGATGTTTCGAGGTTGAAAAATGCCCGAGAACAACACGGGGCTGAGGCATCCGAAAGGAAAGTCTATTCGATCAGAATGAGGCGAGGTTTCTGAATCCTCACTGACACTCCCAAATGATGAAATTAAATCATTAGTCTAAAGGTATGCATATAAATATTCTAATACGTAAACCAAATTCAAACGAATTGATTAATGCAACGTGAACAGGGAGAAATTGAAAGAAATGGAAAAATCATGAAAAGAAAATTAAATCTCGAGAAAAGAACGATGTTTAAAAAATTTGATTTACGTGAAATGTTTAGTTGATACGGTAGGAATGAAATTTGATTATAGTTAAAATACGTGTTGAATGAAACATGTGCAAAGGGTGGAGTATAAAATTTAGAAGATCTTTCAAAAGTGATATTAACCCGTAATCAACCCGTAATCAACCCGTAAATTTCAATAGAGCGAGTGGTTCTACTGAGCACCAAATATGATCACAGAAACAAGAGTACCACCAAAACCATTTGCGCGAGGGCACTTTATGTGCGTTACCGCTTCATTGAGCTGTTGACAACATAAGAACTTGATATTCCCTGACAAATTTTCTAAGTTTCAGACAGAAACGATTAGAGTGATGCCTCTGAGCGAAGCGCCAGAGCTCATCCCGCTGTCCTCATAGAGACCAACAGGCACAGTGTCAACCAGGCTTATTTTCTTTTACTTCCCTTGAGGCGCTTATTTAGGCAGACTGAAACAAAACATTGACTCCCGAGCATTTACACACAAGCATTGTTCTTGTAAATTCAAAGAAAACAAGCGGGTGTGAGTATTTTTTTAGTTTGCTTCATCCGAATGTTCCTTGCTCATCCATTTGAAGCTTTCAAATGGATGCAATTCTCAACCTATTTTCCGTGGCTTTTCCTGGACTGTTTGCCCCAGACGCGAGCGAAGTGCTGCTTCTTTGTAGTCGACCCCAGCGGTGGGGAAAGGTCAAATAATAGCGCAAACCTCGACGCCAAAATAAAAACTTAAAATGAGAGACATACGAAACGAGGGACGCAGTTGGAGGGTAGAGGAAAAAATGGCGCGACGTAGGCACTCCTTGTGATTCAGGTGGCAAACAAATGGAGTGCAACTTGGCCCGGGCAGGAAAAAAAGCAGTCTCTGCGAAAACAAGCCGAGCTTTTTTCTCGCCAGAACATGAAACGGAGTTAGGCTTTCTCAGAAAACGGAGTTAGGCTCCCTCAGAAAACGGAGTTAGGCTTCCTCAAAAAACGGAGTTAGGCTTTTTCAGAAAACGGAGTTAGGCTTCCTCAGAAAACGGAGTAAGGCTTCCTCAGAAAAAAAGCTCGAGTTTTGTCAGGCGGGAAGAAGAGAATACGAAAAGATAGAACGTTGACACCTAAGACATTTAAGGATGGCTTAGCCATTTCAGTCATTTCAACAAAATCGTTAGACTGACGTTCCATCTTATCAGCGAGAAAGAGGGAGAAACATCGGATTTTTTCAACAGGAAAACATTAATAAAAAACTAAAGGTCTGAAGCACTTAGAAATAACATTGCAATATCGTCGGTCATGTTGAATTACCTCATCTTGAAGATGAATTGAAATTAGAAATGAGGAAATTGCATTCCAATACAAATTGACACACANCACACAGCCCCTCTGCCACACAGCCCCACAGCCACACTGCCACACAACTTCACAACTACACTGCCACACAGCCACGTAACCGTACATCCACAGCCCCACACAACCGCCCTACAAGGCCGCCTCGACACAACATAGCCCACCCCTCCCACGCTTCATCGTCACGCTGTAGTTCTGGAGCCAAGCGTAAACAGCACGCAAGTTCTGTAATGATTTTAAAGCCTAAGTGCAAAAGTTGAGCACGCTTAGAAGCAGGAGACATTGCGGGCCTGGCCGAGAATATGAAAGTCCAATTTAAAGAAGCCGTAATTGGTATTAGAAGGCCTCACGCCTCTGCTGCTCGGCGAGGGGTGGTTGTGATGAGTTCTTCCCTGGAACTTGGAAGCGCCCCCTGGAAATTGAAATGTTTCGTCCATTCTTGGAAATGGGATCGCGCTTACTTCTGTTGGCGACGAACGTTTACGTGCAAAATCGAAGTGGGGCTATTCTCATTTAGTGTTCTGCTCTTAGTTATATATCATATTTTTGACGAAAGCCTGAGTGAAATTTTGCAATTTATATTTTAATGTTGGTGATAATTTTAAGCCACGACGTTAGTGAGCTAAGCAATGGCATCGCAGAGGTAAAGAAATAACATACTCAAGGTTCTTTTAAAAAGGTGATGTGTTAATTATAACTCGAAATTAGTTGTTTTCTTATAATTGTTGCTAATATCTGTGAGTGTAGCGAGCTTGAAAGTTATCTTTTTTAGTATTTCAGTAAAAGCACATCCATTAAAAATGTACTTTTGCAATCTTCAACGTACTAAATGAAGTCTGGTCGGGAGGCTCTACAAACCATTAGTTAAAATTGAGTACGAATGAGCTGAAATTGATTAAAGATTAAATCAACGATACATAATTTACTGAACATATGTAAAGTAACTGAATTAAAAAGTTAACAAAACAAATACACATTAACAAAATAAATTTAAATTAACTGAGAAATTCAACTAAATAAGACTACCTAGAGACTAACAGAAATAAATCAAGTAAAATTAACCGCAACGATAGCTAAGGCCTGCTGAAATTGTAAAAAAATTATCTAAAATTGGCTCAAAAATTAGTTGAAACTAGCCAAAATTGTCTAAACAAAACTACTTGAAACTATCTAAAACCGTGTAACGTGTGCTAATATTGACTAAAATTGTGTAACATAAGCTAATATTAGCTAGAACTGTATAGAAACAGCTAAAATAGGACAAAAACAGCTATTATAAGCTCAAATTGGCTGAAAAATCGAGCTAAAATTGTTGTTGCTGGATGGCATTCTCGGACCTTCCGCCCGCGCCTGCTGGGATGCTCGAGGTCTCAGGACCTCACGTCTGAGCTAATCGGCCCAAAGAGGGGAAAAGAGAGAGAGGACAAGGGGAAAAGAGAGAGAGAGGACAAGGGGAAAAGAGAGAGAGGACAAGGGGAAAAGAGAGAGAGGACAAGGGGAAAAGAGGGAAAGGACAAGGGGAAAAGAGGGAAAGGACAAGGGGAAAAGAGGGAAAGGACAAGGGGAAAAGAGGGACAGGACAAGGGGAAAAGAGGGACAGGACAAGGGAAAAAGAGGGAAAGGACAAGGGGAAAAGAGGGACAGGACAAGGGGAAAAGAGGGACAGGACAAGGGGAAAAGAGAGAAAGGACAAGGGGAAAAGAGGGACAGGACAAGGGGAAAAGAGGGACAGGACAAGGGGAAGAGAGAGAAAGGACAAGGGGAAAAGAGAGAATGGACAAGGGGAAAAGAGAGAAAGGACAAGGGGAAAAGAGAGGAAGGATAAGGGGAAAAGATAAAAAGGACAAGGGGAAAAGATAGAAAAGACAAGGGAAAAGAGAACTGAGAGGACAAGGGGAAAAGATAGAAAGGACAAGGGGAAAGAGAACTGAGAGGACAAGGGTAAAAGAAGACAGCGAGAACAGGGCAGATCAGTTGAGGTCGCTCACTCTATTTACGAGGCTTTTTGCCGGCAGAAGGAGAAGTCCGAAAAAAGCTCAAGTTTTTCCAACGTACATATTTCCTGTAGAAGGAACTATTCACCCGCGGATTCCAATTCTGTTTGTTAGCACGACTTTTTTGGTCCGTAAGGATTGGAAATTATGAAAATATATTGTATTAACTTGGGCATTCACATTATTTCCTCACACGGGGAAAACTCAGAAAAAATAAGCAGTGTTCATATATACGCTCGGTCGTGCACTCGTGAAGACTTAGGAAAACATGTGAAACTTGGAACGTACATTTATACAAGTGCAGTGCATCACATGAATAAGTTCATATGCTTGTTTACAAATTCACCTGAGTAATTCATTCGTAAGCCACTAAATATCACCATTAAGTTGTTGAAGTTTAAAATTTTGAAATTAGCTGACGTTCTATTACCTCTTCTCACTTTCTACACTGGTGCCATCCCGACACGACATTCCTAGTCTGAAATTATGTTTAGTACCTCTCAAATTATAATAAAAATCGTCACGTGCTGTTTCAAGAAGCTCACTGCAGATAATATACTGTGTCACGGATGTCATTTACGGTGGAAAGATTAAATGAATGAAAATAAATACGAAGAGAACGGAAAATTGTCAACAAAATGCGTAAAAATATTTTATGGACACAAAGTCAGTCCGCAATTTCGCAAGCTACCGAGATTCAAGAGGGCTGAAGTCCACATGTATAAGCTTTTGCACCTGGATCGCAAAAGAACGACGTTTTGAGACCAGCTGAGTGGCACAATCTCGACGCTGTCGGACAGGTCCGCAGAGAGAAGGAAGACACCGTCGCAGACAGCGAGCCACGGACCAGGAGTCTCACAAAACTGGACACTGTCGCCAAAATCTTTTTTGTACAACATGAAATGTCAAAGCAAACGCTAGGTAGATTTTTCTGTTGAATGTTGACTACGTCATATTTTTACCCCCCGAGGGAGTATTGCGTTGAAAAGCGAAATACTGTTAAATCTTGTTAACGTAGGTACAACTGCTGATCAAAACAGCATTATATATTCACCAATGCCTTAACTGCTCGAGCACTTGCTTTCCTTGTAACGCTATTTCTTCCCCATTCCAATGATATTCTAACGAAGCACAGACCTAAACAGACGGAAAAAAATACAGCCGACAGTTAGCATAGGCCAGCATGCTGAGCTTAGGTACGAAATCATTGTTCCTTATGCACGGAAACGTCCCTCAATTTCCCTACAGAATCAGGACTGATCTTGCACACCATCACACTCTAGGGGCGTTGCATCACCCTTGGTAACCCCCGAGATAATTTATAGGATCAACAAAAGCGTCGGATGCAGATTCTCAAAGGCGATTAATGACCGCGAGCAGTACACAGTTCGCTTGGTGGGATGCCAACAGAAATAAAGAGTAAACCAACAACAGACAAAGCATGGGAGGGAAATTTAAAACGAGCTCTGCACGACCAACATGAGAAAAGAGTATCGTAAGGAATTACTGAGCAGCTAAAATTAAACGTTTATTTTGTATCTCTGATCTACGAAGAGTCGATTGTATTCCATTCTCGTACGCTACACGACTTCAGTATTCAGTACTGTGCAGTATGTTTGCTTAGGACTCGTGTATTCGGCTCGATTTCAAATTCAAAAACTAGCGATAATGCATAAACCAATATTCTAAAGGTGGTGGGGGGGTTGGCATCGGCTTATCCTGGGTATCAGTACTCAACTTGGTTGTTTCTTTTTGCCCTTGATACCTGATTCACTCTTTTATTGAATCGTTTGCTTGAAATTCTGGCGAAATAAACTTTCTTGCTTTAAAACTACGTTAATGTTTGTTATTATCGGTGTCATCTTCACAACCTTGATTCTACGACCTTTAACTTGACATCTGTGCAAGTCAATGTGATCGCATGTTCATCCTAACACATCGAAACTATACACTTCCACTGAACACAGTCTACTTAAATTCCCCCTCGTGCATCTTCAATATTCTAATCATGCAATATCAGTGCCAGACGTTGCGGCAGAGCAGCGAATTCTTGCGCAGGCTGCGACTACACCTTGAGCGCGCAAGTAAATCAGCTGCAGACGAGAAAATTGCAACTCAACAATGAGCCTGTTGTTTATTTTCTACAACGCGATCTATAGCAGCGACAATTTACGAAGAAGAAATTCCTAATGCTCAAACATTCCGCATATTTTTCCGTTGACTGAGAGAATGCGTTCTATAATTTACACGATCTAAGCTCGCGGGCATACCTTACGCTATAAACAACGCTACGGAAGACTAACCAGCTTCGAGCATCTTCAGCACATCCATCTCCAGTCCGTGTCTGCTCAATTCTCCCTTAGAAATACTGCTGGGGTGCATTTTTTACGGAGGAAGATGCTGAGGCTGATCATTCACTCGGTAAGTGAGACGGATGTTGAGCCAGAGCCGTCGCACAGACCTGTGTTTGCGTCTGTAAATGACGCATCCGTCTCAGCGGGCGGCCGCTCCAATGACCCCGCCACACTAACGTACAAAACACGTCTCTCTTTATCACATTTCCCGATCTAGTTAGTTTCACAAAAGGCGGAAATGGCACAACTGCTACCGGAGCAGACATACTGGTATGCATACATTCACATTTGCACCGCATTTGTAAACAGTATTCGTGGTAGTGCGTTGGTAATTTTTGAGAAGATGTTACTGTCGATGGATTTTACAGCGTAGGCTCTGCAACATTCTGTGCGTCAGCCATATTTTTAGAATTGTCTTTTCCTTACTCGTGATGATTCAGATGAATACATGAAGGCTACTTGCTTGCATGCCGAAAATCCAATAACCAAGCGTATCTGAGTTGCCGCACAAACAGTTGATTGAATAAATTCATCGAACCATAGTCTTCATTTTCAACCTAATGGCGGAAGTAGCCAAAACTCAAATAAACAGTTATGTCTACATCTAGGTAACCATCCAGACTCATTTACGTAGCAGCCTTTTGACTCTTTTTAAGAAAAATCAATCATTCTATAAACATACACAAACCAATTTTAAAATTCCTCCATCTACCATCCCTGAAAACTACCTCACCTTACGTCCCGTTCCAGGTTCATGCTTATTCCTGCATCTACATGACGGCGCCATTTCAACACACTGGCGTGTCACGTCACGAGTCGCTAAAACGCTCAAAGAGCTCCGCTGTTTCGAGGTGTGAAGCGGGATCTAATGTCACCCGCCTTCGCATTTTATTCTCGAAATAGCATCCCTTACAAACGAAAGACGATGTTTTTTCTAAAACTATACAGCTGTATATCGTTTCTGGGGTCCTAAAAAAATGTTCAATTTTGTTTTCATTCGTCCATATGTTTTTTTCTAGAAATTCGGTTGATTTTCCAGAATCTATTGTGCACTGACAGGAGGCCTCAAGTTCAGGCTTGTACATTGAAGAGTTCCGCAATTTCTCATTAAAGACCAGGTATGAATTTTGCAGGTCCGTTTTAAACTTCTCGGGCTGGTACTCACTGTTTTCTAGAGCGGACGTGCTTTTAAATTCCGATTACGCTCCGTGCAGGTGCACCTGATAAATCGCTCTTGCCACTAAACTATGCACTTGTTCTTTCACTGAGATAAAACAGGCTGGGCCAGAAGTAACTGAACCTTTCAATTATAGGATACCACACGATATAGTATCCTATTTACGCATCAACGCACGAGTCAGTTATTTATGCACCCCGTGGCGGGAGATTTCTCATACTTCTCCTACTGTTATTAATTAAGCTCTGCATAGACCATCAACCACAGGCTGCTCATTCACTGTAAAACCGGTTGAAATAAATCACAAGATTTTATTCAGGTACAAACATCGCATGGTTCTGTGACGGACGTATGCGTGAGCAAGCAAAATCACTCGCTATTTTTCCAATACGACGTGCAAATATTTTCCCAATTTCAGATTTTTCTTTGATGAGATCCCAATCATGAATGATTTTTCTGAATTTTTAACTTAGATGTTTTATAAAATCATCGTTGTGAATAATATGTTTCTGACCCACTGCGAAATATGTTAACCAGCCAAGAACGGAATGGCTCCAAAATTAATTCAGAAATGTAAAGTTTTACAATGTGTCGATTATTTTGGCATGTCAATATTTTTGAAAAAAATGGTTCTTTTCATTGATACTGTCCCTGAACTCCCAGCCATTTCATATAGTGCGGATTACATATATTTATATGTAAGTTTGAAATGTAAATAGTCAACTTTAACTACACGCTTCGTTTTACTGATTTCGGAATAACTTGACAATAATTTTTAAAGAACTCGAAAATTAGATGTTGTGAGAAAACGTAGAGGTCCGTTTTCCATTTGCTCACTTATTCTTGATGTTTCTGTCAGCCGTTGGGGCAGAAATTCTCGTTCGTTTATCTGACTGAAATTTTCGAGCTTGGGCTTTGACAGTCACATTAAATTCAGATCGAGGATGGGAAAATATTTTGAGAAACAAAAGTGTCGCCGTTCGAAAATCGGAATGACATATGCGTAAAGCTTCCATTTGGGAGGAGGCCAACGATTTTCGGTGAAAATGCAAGGGGCGGAAAGGCCAACTTTCGGACCAATGAATTCATGCGCGCACATCTCATTCAATAAACTAACGTAGTTCTATTCATGTCTACGCTTATTTAAATAGTGGATGTTCGCATTCACAAATTCCTTAAAATGCGTTAGTGCCGAGAAAACGTTTTTAGGATATTGTATAAAATTACATTCTGCATCGAGATACATCTGAGAATTACAGACAGAGCGTATTAGAAAACTTTTCAATCTGGAAAGTCAAAGCATGGCTGACTACATAGATCTTATCCTTTCCTGCAGGGTGACTCAACAGCAATTGACTTCGGAGTAGAAGTGTAAATAAGATACCGAGTTACAGTGTAAGGTATACCATTAAAAATGGCATTTTGATTAAAAGGGTCAGTTACTTCTGGGTAGGAAAATTGGAGGTATTCTGGGGTATTTTGCATCAAAATTATAAAAATCCAAGTGCATCATGATCGAGGTTTGTTGTACTCATGTTATATTTCTTTAAACTTACTTGGAACCTTGCAGACGCCACCTATGATCCAATCATTGTCGTTAAAATGAATATTATAATTTTTCAATAGCGCTGTACATTTTCATCGAATTAGAAATCCATTTTCACCGCTGGGTTAACTGATGACTGTTGTACGCAGGCCCAAAATTTAAATTTAGATATTTTTGAGTACTTAATTTTCTTACACTATGTCGTTTATATGATATGTAATTATTTCTATCATGGTACTGTTGCTTACGTCTTTTGCGTAGAAATTAATTACAAAACTATTACGCACCTTGCATTCAAATAAAATATGAACATTGTTTCGGTTTTTTATAACGTTATTCCGAATTGCGTTTCCAATCAAATAACTGATCCCAATTTCATAAACCTAACATCAACTTGTAAAGCATATTCGGTAGGGTTAGTGAGTACATATTTACGTAGTTATTGGAGCTCTAAAAGAAATGTAACAAAAGTTTTAGTCTCAAATTTTAAAAGAAATTCATTCATGAATACCATTCAGTACGAATTACAACGCGAAAACATGCAAAAACTTTCAGTAAGATATGAAAACTTAGCCCATAACTGCGCCTTGTGTCGTATATGATACGGTTCTTTGAAATAATATCATCATTATATCAGAATTACGTTTTCACTTTGCATAAAACAAATCGATAGAGTAAAGTATTCAACACTCTGGGTTAGCATCATAATATATATATATATATATATATGCGAATAGTTGAAAGACTCTCAG
>VOMN01085838.1:0-13896 GCA_014899125.1 Orchestia grillus
GTAAAGGTAAAAGGTAAAGGTAAAAGGTAAAGGTAAAAGGTGAAATGTAAAGGTAGTAGGTAAAAGATTGAGGTTAAAGGTAAAATATAAAGCTAAAAGAAAACGGTTGAAGGTAAACTCTGCACAGCTAACCAGGTGATCACAAGCAGCCCCAGCCCTGCGGGAGCCCCCAGCGCCCCAGCGTCAGGGCCCGTGCGTGAGCCAGAGACCTGCCCTCCTCGGGCGGCCGTGGCGGGAAAAGCAGCCGACCTCTCCTTCCTTGGGGCGCCGTAGAATTTAATGTAATCACTACCAAAAGCTGTCAAGTTTTAGAGTACGTAACAATTTTCCTCTCAAACCCAGGCTGGGAAGGTCCCTCATAGTTATGGCGTGTGGTGCAGAGAGAGGCAATATTAATATAATCATAGGCAGATTTCGTCAAGTCGACGTTACGCTACGATTTACTCGCACGGAAGGCCTTCCCTGAGTGATACGGCACTTGAGCAAGAGCTAAATATTAAGTAATTATGAGGAGGCTGAGCGGCGACGAGATGAAAAATGTGATTTTAAAGGAAAATTTACAGGCGCCCTTCCGCTTCGAAGCGCGGAGATGGAGCGCTCCCACGATAGTACCCAGTAGAAGGTAGCTCGTTGAGGAGCTCTGGACACAATTATACTTGTAGGTTTAAAATTCGTAAACTTCCACTGGGTTTTAAGTTTATTACCCAAGCTTTCGCACGCTTAAGCAGTGTGCGTTTTCAAGGGACGACACAACGAAAATTTTGGACCTATGACATGCTGCGCCGTATATAGGCTACGCGTCCCTTATTCTAATAAATAACAATTATACTTAAGAAGGATGGCGTATTATCGAAAGATGCTTTACGAATTGTCAATTTGCTTGGTGCCGTTGAGCTTGGTACTATTCGTATTTGCATACGCAGTTGGTATCAATTATGCAGTAAGATTAATTAATTAGCAATATCTAGCGGTGATAATAGAATCAACTTCTGTTTAACTTCGTTCGTTATTTTAATGCAAGGAATAATTAAATTTTTCTTCATTTTTATGTAACTTACAGTTAAATAAATTGACAATATCTCCGTTCAGTGCTGACTTTTTACATGAATATAAGTCCAAAGCTCATAGCTAATACTGCAACATGTATAGAAGTCTTCCTATTCTCTACTTTTCATAGCAGTGCTTGTACCAGAAGTTTTGAAGGTGTTTTGGAATAAAATGCAAATGTGAGTTCTTAAATGAATTAATTTTATAGGGTGGCTCAAAAGTGAGGTACCCGATCATGAAATTGTGTCCTTAACATTTGTTAGCGTATCAGTGCTACCGATATCAGTGAGGGTACCTTACTTTTGAGCCACCCTGTATATGATTTTTTGAATTGACTTTTGCCAAGAACGATGAGCTAAATTAGTTCAGAAATGGAGAAATCGGCCACGCTATGAAAGAAAAGAGGCATTCATCCCTTGTGTAAATACTAATAGATGCACCCCGCCAAAAATAGCGGGAAAAAGTATGTTAATTTCTTATGATGCCTTCTTTCTTACGATAACTCTGGCATGAAGTAATGTTTTTTGCAGTATCACTGATAGGGACTGTTTTTCTAATATATAGTCTCGCTGATTAGTTAGAAATACGAACTCGGTAATTTTTTCTTATCTAAATCCTTAGAAGCGTGACAGAGAGACGGGCGGACCAAGCAAGCAACACTGGGCTTTTATTATGTACTGGGACAGGACGGCCTAATGATGTAAGCTAGGCTACAATCGTAAAACATTATAGAGCTGATCATTCCATTAATGACTAGATGAGTCTAAAATTGAATGTTGCAATCACTATGCGAGAGAAAATTATTATTACTAATCGACATATCAAAAGTATTGGGTATCGGTAACTCAGTGCTATAATAAAGCTTTCGCTTCAATAAGATTTAGATTTAGTACTTATTCACCGATCGTTCTTCGCACGGATCTCACTGCCACTGTCAAAATCTCTTTTTAAAACCACAAATTTCATATATATGGTAATCAACGAAAGTGTAAGAATATTTAGGCTGATGAAGCTAGGGTAATTTGAACTGCTAAGAAATTTGGGAAAAAAATATTATAGCACTTCCATCAGCGGCAGGAAATGACTCTACCTCGACGAATATTTTCAAAAAGCCAAGACGGAAGAAATTGATATTCGATAGCTTACTTCCTGAAGTGCAAGAAAACGAAGAAATTCTTGTTCGTGGATTCAGGTTCCTGTGAATTGTAAGAATTTAATCTTAGGAGAAATGGTCAATCGCTTTAGTTGGTCCTTTATACTACCCCAATTGTAGTGCATTCGCAGAGCTGGGCAGCATTCGGTATAATTAACAGAATTACTTTGACGTTTTACAACTGCTATATGAGTTTGTTAAACACAAATGTAGCCTACCGACAGGAGATATAACATCATTGCTTGCATTTCGTTTTCACTGTATGTGTAGTACTGAAGTGCCTTTAAGAAAAATACTTATATTATGGAAAATGTTAGTCAACTTTAGAACCATTCGGGCAATGAAGGGCGAAATCGTAATATCACTTGACTTCAAACTGCGACCTTTCGAAATGAAGAACTTGGACGCCACCCAGCCAGGTGAGTTGGAATGATGATAGAACTCAGAATAATCCTCATTCCAAATGTTTCCATACTCACTGAGAAAGCAAAAACAAAAAATTTCAGTAGTATTTCCCGTTCTTTGTGAAGACTAATAGAGGTCAGTATCATAAGGCAGAGGAGGAGAATGCTAATTAACCCAATTTGACATCAAATTTTAATTTTACCATCTATATCGGTTATACTTCTTATGAAAATATACAAATTAAGTTGCTTTTTGTGTGACGTAGATGCACACGATTACTGTAATATGATTAGAGTGTTATGAATGACGAATCTTCACTAGATTTGATTTACCTAATTAAGATTAGGAATTATTTTTAAATATGTTTTCAACTGTCCTTAAATGGGGACGCTGAGTTAACGTGGCTGAAAATACTGTTAAGTTATATAGCTCGTGGTGTCTTCTTAAAACATTAACCTTAATGCAATGGCGTAACTAGCTGTAGAGAAATCGTGTAAATAACTTAACTGCTGAAATTATTTAGACTCAAGAAGTCCAAATCGCAAAAATTCCCGTACATGACTGAAATTAATTTTGATCGAATACGTGATGGCTAAGAAATTAATTTCCCTCATAAAAGAGGGATGGAAATCCTTCTTAATTTCCCATGTTCCATCAAATGCCTTGTTAAAAGAAAGCTCTAATTCCCAGTCTTCTTTGCCACGATTGCCACGCTGACGGTGTGGGTGCCCGCAACACTCCTGTTCTCAAGCGCTCACCTAAATTAAATATTTCTTTTTTTCGTTTAGGAATTTTTTACTTGAATTTATGCCTGCAAATGATGAACTCGCACAAGTTTGGACATCTTTACTTGTGAGTACGAAATATAAATGATGCATCATTCATCATGTGACCGTGTGGGCATTTGATAATACGAGTTATTAAAGTCAATGTCACATAATTTCTCCCTCATCATCATTGACACGCTATTTTCTGCCTGTTGCATTATAAATACTGGACTGACGTAGTGTGATATTCAACCCTTAAATTTGAAATGATTATATGTTATACGAAAAGTCCTCATTAACCAGGAAAAATCAAGGTTGCGAGATTACGTTGAATGCAAGTGAATGATTATGGTGTACATATATTTTTCTGTACAGCCAAGATCTGGGGTCAGCCCATCACGAACTACACATTCGTTTCATTCTAGAACCTTGTATATTGTCCGTGTAAAATTACTCAATGATGAATTTTCCCCTCTAGAAAATTTGTGAATCAATGGTTATTATTAAAATTTGCTAAGATCCTCTTCCGGACTTCCGTGCCAATGTCCAGGTTAACAAGTTATGCATTTTATAGAAGTCTTAAACGCTGAACTACACTATTTATTTAATATTTTTCTTCGCTGACAGCAATATAATCTGTTGTATGATATAACTAGATAGTGATTTTCCTTACCTAAAGAATTTTTCATTGCACGATTATTCTTTATAAATTAATAGAAAAGTTTCTCCACGTACAAGCTGAGTTTAAACTTATGGGCGGAGCTTAGCAATTGAGATGCCATTAGTATCAATTTAAGATTTTAATTGGCAATACTGTTCAAAAAGAAAGGTTCTAGATACTTCTTAAAATTTTCAATGAAAATAATTATTTGTATAATGTTGTTCATAAATATTTTATTCTAATGATAGAGAAGTAAATGGAGCTTTTTCTTTTCCTCATAAGGTAGTATACGAAGCTTTTGGCGTTTGTACGTGCGTGCGTCCAGTAGACGCCTCTCCATTGGAGTAGAGACGTAATCGGCAGGCAGTGTGAGAGGAGCCTTTGCGGTGGAAGGTTGTGGCTAAGGTCCGGTCCACCGATTCAAAATCTCTGCTCTTTAGTGAGAGTGACCGTTACTCTACACCCGAGTTTAAATTTGTCGGGTCCGTTACTATCGTAGTGGTCAAACAAGCACAGTTGCCACTTACTCTTAAAGCTGAAATTTGAAATAGTTTTTCGGTGTTCTTTCATCATTGAAACTTATGAAGAACTGTGACGCACATGTCCAAGTAATTTTTATGTTGACTCTTTTTCGAGTGAGTTACGTCGGTTAACTAGCAGCCCACGTCAATTGTTCTCAAATAATTGAACTTCCCTGCTCTCAAGAATTTTTTTGAAACTCGTTTTGTGAATTACAGTTAAATTAACTGCTCCTACTGCAGACGGTTGTAACTGAATTTATAATATCTAGGATCAAACTGATTCATTTTGGAGATCTTCAAAATACTAATCCATTCCAAATTATGACCTCTAACCCTAAGCAATCTACGACCATGGGTCCTCTGCAAGAACGTCATCTCACATCGGCTTTGTCGAGACGTTCATGTTTAGTGTCTCCACAATCTCGTCTTACGTCGCGCATGCGTCGCAGACCTGCACGACGAGCTTTGTTCGAGCTAAGCCATAACGATCGACGTATCGAGCGACGTCGCAACTTCGCATTCGCCGAAAATCTTCTCACGATCCCTGTGGCAGAGTTCAAGAAGAAGTGGAACTTCGACCCCGTCAAAATGAAACCAACAAATCAAATCCTGAGCGATAACAGCTTCGTGCCATCCGATAAAGACCCCGCTGATAAAGCCGACGGAACAGTTGTCCCGAGGTACGAGTGGAGACTTCTCAATGAAAATGCAGAAAAGAAAATTCTTGAGAAAGAGCTTTGCTCTCTTGCTCCTAATTCTGCACGTTCGATGCGTCTGTCCTTCCTAGCTCTGCACAATAATTTTCCCAGCGAGACCCCCGTGTTCGAAGAAGATAATAATAATTCCACATTTGTGCACGACTCCAACGTACGGAATGAAGAGGAAATTTCAGAAGCATCATATGACGCTAGTAATATTTCTATTGAATATAATCCTACTGACACATCGTTTGAATCACTGTCATCGTCGGATAAATCACGGGAATCGCTATTATTAACTGAACATAATCTAGATTCTTCCGTAGAAAAGCTGCTAGAATCATTGCCTGTGGGAAACACGTCAGCTGGAAAACCGTTGCCAGCCGTTAAGCCTGCCGGTACAGAGAACAAGGAAGGCGTTCAGAAATCAATATCTGTCGTCACGAACGACAAAGACAGCAGTTCTTCAACGGCCGGTATCGATCCGGCACCAACTGAATGCATTCCCGTAACGGCCCAATTCAAGAATAATAACGGAGAGAAGAACACCAAACAGCTTAAAATTACTGGTAAGTTCATTCAAGCATTTGGTTGCGCTATTCCTGAGGAAATTGACCTAAATCACGTACATAATGTTTTTCAGTTCTAAGTTGACGGCGTGCATTCATAAGCAATGTATGGAAACATAGCTTCATCATACAATCTATGTACAATATATTAAGAATATTGGTAGTTCAATTATTAAAAGGAGATTAAAGTTGATCATGTGGAATTGTTCTTACTAAAATACATCGTTCATGTTTGAATTATTTTGGATCTGTAACGGCTTTTCACTAGGCTGGGCAAGCCCACTTACTTGTATGGGGTACCGTAACTTTCTGTGGTATTTCATTTTGCACTCTTCCGAGAGGTGTTGACTGCTTTCCTATTTTTCCTTCTTGCAATGATTTTATTGTATGTTATTTTCTCTGCGTATGCAATGAAGTAACTCAAGACTAGTTTCATTGGTTGAATTTTATGATGAGATTAACGTAGATCCACGAGCTGATGAAGCCAGGCCGTTTGCCCATGCTCCTGTAGTGAAAACATTCAGTTTCTTCTTTGAGTTAAGTTAACGCTGTTCTACGAACGGTAACAGTTATAATCTCTTTCGGGAAAATGAGGTTTTAGTGGGAATACTGGAATTTTTTCAAGTTAAATATAAAAGGTAATGTATTTTACAGTAAAGTATTTGTGTAAAATATTAAAGAGGCTCATTCAATTTTAAAGAGTACTACTTTCCATTTCAGTTTTTCAGTGATCTCTAGCTCCAATAACGTGTCTTTCTTCTAGATCGTATTGAATTTATAACCACGATTTCACGCTATAGGAATTATTTCGATTTACCAGGGTTGCTCAAGTTGTAATACGCTTTCAACTGAGTTAGACAACTTCGGGAACTTCAGTAAATCCACGTCAAATGGACATTTTTTTGAAATATTTCAAAGTATATGCATCTATTATTCCTCATTACAAAGTGCTCATTCCTGTACAGTGATTTCCTTGAATTCTTATGGCCGTCAATTGTATTTTAAATCCCTTGTATCGTGTCACCGTATTTGGCCTGAGAGTAATAAGTTATTTTTCTGTCTTTTCTTTCAGACTTCGCTTGCCAAAGAAAGAGAGTGCACAGCGACGGCCCCCTAGCGACACCTGACAACCCTCCCGCGAAGCGACTTCGACCGCTTATATGAAGGGGCATTGCGGCGCATATTTTTGCCTAAATTATTCGTGAAAGGCAATGCATTCACTTTTCTGGCTTTATACCTGGAATATTCAACCGTAATTTCCCTGCTCTGCTGTATCATGTAATAAATTAATAGTCTTTTATTCGATAGCACATATTTCTTTCTTTATCCGTAAATTACCAATTTCTTCTAGGAATCATGATCAAGCCGAATTTACTTCCAGCAAATCTCTATGCGTTGTTCGGTTCGCGTAGAAAGGTAGAATTAATATTTTTCCGTAGATTCATGGGTTTCTGTCTCACTTTGACGCTGTGGAGAACTAAATAATATTTTTTTTTACCATAGGAAGCATTGTTCAACCTCGAATTGAGTTGCACGAAAGCAACACATTGACTGATTTTTATATCGTTATTTATATATGGATGGCGGGTAGTATCGTAAACGTCTATATTGCTGGGTATTTATTTGATGCGTTTTATCTTAACAGGTTTTTGCGTTAATTTCTTGTAATTACGTGTGATGGCTTTAAACCTTATGATTTATTAAATAAACTAACAATCGACGTAGTCATGAGGGGCAATGTAATGTAATATATGTTTTTATGCAAGGTTATTTTATATAATTGTTGGTGTTTGACTTTAATAACAGACCTAATCGTAGTCAATATCGTGCATTACTGGAAGCAAATAAAATGGTGTTTGCGTCACCACTTCAAGAATTGATAGTCACACCACGAGTGAAGGTTTCATGATATTAATCATATCCACTTTGCGAATGATGATTAATAATAGCTCGCGGTGTTGCGGTGACGAATATTCATGATTACTGTTTCTTAACCGAGCCATACAGGTTCCGATTCCTTTAATTGAGACTTGGTGCACGTCACTCAGGCCACGTCATTTGAAACGAGAAATACTGAAATATGAACTGGGGTTGTAATTACTGAAATGCTTGAAGCTAGAAGTCTTTCATTGTCATTATTCTCGTGTAACGACTGTACGTTTCATGTTTTGCTCGAAACCAAAGATAAACAGCGGGTAAGTGCCGGGTCACAATACTAAAACACCGGCTTCTCTCTTCTAAATTTTACGAGGAGTACTTGATCAGAAGCAGACGATTGTTCTTATAGGATATATATTAGTATTGTCGCTTGATGACTTATACGAATTTACGAGTGGTTCAGCGTAATTAAATTGTATTTTGAAAAAGAGGACATGCTTTGGTAACATGGCTTTAATTAAGAGTACCCTCGAGGCAGCTTACGAAGTGTGTAGTTCTCGCTTCTCTTCCTCCTGTGCTAGTGAAATTGTATACACAACCTCGAGCGCGGATCAATGTTCTTCTCTCGATTATTACGTCTTTCTTCGAACTTGTTGCAATTTCATGTAAAAGTGTTGATCGTGGTTTGTCCCAGAACCAAGTGGACTTTCGATGAAACGAGTAGTTGCATATTTGTGAAACTGTTTATTGGCCGGTACATTAGACTTCCCCTCAGCCTTTGGATTTCTTTGCACTCGAGGAAGAGGAGAGAGGTGCGCACCGAGGACATGCGTCTCCGGAGTCCGTTGTACAAAAGAGATCCCTATTTTCTTAATTTTTTAACTGATTCCAAAAGTAGGCTAGCGTATCAATTCGGAAAAGTAGAGAATTCTTCGTGTACCCCGACTGACATGAACGATAACGCCGCTCCGGGATTTCTCTGGGCGAGGCTTGTGTTGCTGCCCCAAGTCGGAGCAGAGCGTGCGCTGCGACGCGTGTTGTGCCACACTCGGCACGGTGGCATGAGCTCCACTCATGATTTATTTTGCTCTTCGTTCACCCGCTGATGTTCTTGTTATAATTTTCAAAGTTACCCAGAACGATTCATTTTGCTCTTGTCACGTCTTAGTCCCGCTGCTTCTGCCGTTTATTCGGCCTGTCTTGGTGAGTTAGTGTGCAGTGTTGGCGCCGGAAGCGAAGTTTTAATTAATTGCCACTGACAGTGCTCTTGTTGCATGAGTGTCGATTTTAGAAATTTCAATGTTCATCGTATTTCAGTGTTATTGTTAATGAACTCGACACTCGAAGTATTTCTTTGCAGTAATAATTTTTTGTCACTTATCAGAAAGATCGCCAGCGTAGTCGTAGTCATAAGACTACCTAAAAAATTCCTTTCGATATATTTATTTACTTCAAGTTTTTATTATTTTTCTTTCACTGTAGCGACCTACTAGTCATATTGTTAAGATCGTCTTAAGCGTGTCTAACATTATCAGCTTCCTTAATTGTTCGTGTTCTTTCGTCAGTAAATTATGATTACAACCTCTGTTTTTACTGTTACCCCTCCAATTTGTAGAGCCGAATGTCTTTTCTTCAAAAACTTTAGAAAGAGGAGAACGTTGAATATTCTTCACAGCCAGCAAGCACCGACATAATCGCATACCTAGCGATTATGATAATCGACTCAACATTCTCATCTCAGTAAAATTTCTGGTGCCGTGCGCCCCACATTGGTGCTCTCAATTCTCACCTACATTCTCGGATATGCAATATGAGGATCCGCGCGATATCCCTAAATGTATCGAGTTATTTTCTAAATAAAATATTGCGTGAAGAGTCTTATCAAATTTTGTACACTTCAATGCACATTTTCCCTAATTTGATGAACGAAATAAGAATTTAAGACTAAGCTGGATTACGGATGATGAACAGGAGTGGCGGTAATCCTATTTGTTAAGTTAATGCCAGAACCGCACCCCGAATTTCTCATGTGCAGTCAGTTCGCGCCTGACTCCTGCCTCGAAACGTCCGTTATCAACTCTCATGATGAATGTTGTAGACCAGGGTTTACCAACGAGGGGTGCGACACTGCATCTAGACAGGGTGCGAAATGTGGATAAACACATTTCTTGATTTAATTTAGCATGAACATTATTCTTCTATCCTGAGGTTGCCTTAAAATTGTGTGCGAGGATAGAGGAAAGTTGTATTGGAGTTGGTGGGGTGAAAAAAGGTATGAACCCCTGTTGTAGACTATAGTCTACATTAATTCCAAAGCTATTTTTGTGTTATTTATAACGGCGTTTTCAAGGTGACTTCGATCGTTTGGAAAGGAAAAGCAAGCTGTTAGCTGCGATGTAGCGCTCTGTTTAACCCTCAGTTATCACTAACTCAAAAGAATTGAGACGGGCATCCTTACGTGAAATATTTTGTACATTACATCAAATGCAAGCTCAGCCTTGAGGACTAGCTTTCCCACCTTGAAGTTCAGCTGCGCTGCTGCTGTTGGTTTCAGCTTACGACGGTTGTAGTAACTTGCAAGAAGTCCAGCACTGCAGTAACGGGAAATTGGCAAAATGGAAACTTACGTTTCATTTAAAAAATCACAATACATGTCAAAAGTAACTCACTGTAACGTCCCATAATGAACTCCTGTTTCCTTTCATTCAAGAAGAAACTTGAACGAGTATTAGGCTTAAAAAAACTATATTTGAAAAGAAACTTACTTTCATTTGAAAAAATAACTCGTTATATCTCAAAACGATGAATCAACCCACTTTACGAAACAAGCAAGGCTTCGTTACTAATTCAAGCAATAACGTCGTGCTGGACAGTAGTGATTTCTCACAAATATGGACTCCAAAATGTAAAATTCGCGGCTACCCGCATCACTACGAGTGCAGTTGGAGACACCATAAGTGCTGTCTCCGGACCCCATTTTGGTCACTGACCAAAAAAGTAGATACGATCTACCAAACATTGCTCCCAAAGAATGAAACGTGAAATAGCTAAAGGATGTTCAGTGGTAATACTTGGAATGAGGTATATTTTCTTAAAAGATGCGAAAAAAACTTTGAAAATTTGTTTAAATGAATTGTCCTCGCCGGATATAAATTCATATGTATAATCTCATCTATTTTAGCTAGATAAAATTTACGATTTAGGTGACCTGCATGACAGATGAACCCTTCTACTTAAAAGAGCTTGTTAAGAATACTATTGTAGAAATTGATGCAAAACTTTACTTCTCCTCTGAAGCTCACACCGGGGCAACCTTATTAATACAGCAACACTCATGAATTTCCACTTGACTAAGTTCCTTGAATGGCTTGCAGAAATGATGGTTTCATGCTTCGTAAGGTGACGGTGACTAAATTAGACATCTGTCTTCTACCGTAGTGAAAATTATTATTTCCCATTTGCTACATTTTGGGAAGCAAACTGGGTGAAAAAATTCTAATACGAAAACTTCGCTTTTGGGTCAGTTGAATAAACTTTTAAATTTACCGTTCTTCAGTGTAATATCAGTAATGAATATGTATTACAATTATGATATATGTAGTGTACAAGCAAAATTTCATGGAAATTATGGGCAAATGCCAATATTTTGTTATAAAACAGTTAATAAATTACAATTAATTGCCATGAGCGAAAATCTCGATACATAGTATAGTTCATCCCTCCCCATTATAGGATGAAAACAGCAAAAGCAGCAAGAAAAAATCCAAAATTCTGATTCCCATGAGTCATGTCAACTGCGGGGTCACTTGTATGTAACAAAACGCTTTCATGCTGGAATGATGCCTAATATAAAGCACTAAATTGAGCGGCAATGGTGAATACTGTCAGACAGGAAAAATAAAACATGAAGTGCCAATTGTACACAACTAATACAGTAAAGAAGCACCTCTGCAGGAGTTTATGATGAATAAACTCTTACTTATCATTTCGTTTAAGTCCTTAAAACTTGTAAACACACCCGATTCAGCTTTGAAAATAACTATGGAGAGTATTGAATTCCAACTGAACGCGTGACAGACTATCTCGTTCATAACATAAATTTAGCTGATAACTTGAGCTTTGCGTGTATTGATTGGTTCGTTCTGTCTGACTTCTGCGTAGTGAAATTTGAATCTCGTGTACGTTTGTCGAACACTTTCTGTATTGCATGAGAAGGAGGTAAGATATTGCGTGTAGATTTTTAAAATTAATCCGTGAATAAGTTAAATTTTTTATTGGAGCTCAGAGGCGGCTCGTATGAAAGTTATAAATTAATTTCTGACATAATTAAAACACAAAAATGAGACGAAAAGATGTGTCGTTATAGCGCACTAAAGTGGTTAGAGATAGATTCAAATCTAATCGGTTAGGAACTAATGATGTTCTGAAAAGTTTTGTCTTAAATCAGATGTACCCTCTCGGCACCTCTGAAGTTACTCCAGCTGCAATGTATTTTTCTGATGGTTAGTTCGTGTGTCGCATGCATCAAACGTCGTAATTTGTACCTTTGGTGTATCAGACGTTGTAATCTTTACCCCAGGAGGGCCATATTTCACAATTCATGCTTCAGGTACATCATAAATCGCAATGCTTGCATTGCAGGTGCTTCATACAACACAATTCAGGTCTCTGTTGCACCATGTATCACAGTTCATAATTTAGGCACTTCATACATCCCAACTCAGGTCAAGTGCATCACACATCACCTTTCAAGCCCCAGGTGCACCATACATCACAACACATGCCCAGGGTGTACCAAACATCTCAATCCAGGCTGCAGGTGCATCATACATTACAGTTCATGCTTCAAGTGCATCATATATCGCCATTCATGCTTCTGGGGCATCATACATCATCATTCATGCCTCAGGTCTATCATACATCACAATTCATGCCTCAGGTGGATCATACATCACCATTCATGCCTCAGGTGCATCATATATCACAACTCATGCCTGAGAACCATCATACATCACAATTCATGCCTCAGGTGCATCATATATCACCATTCATGCCTCAGGTGCATCATACATCACAACTCATGCCCAGGTGCATCAGGACACGCAGCTCCACGTTGCAGAGAGTGAGCAGGGTTGCGTGACGACCAGAAGGCGGCGGTGCGTCGACGTTTTGATTGCGCCTGTTAGGGGCGAATTATACGCAAATTAGACATGAAAATACGGCAAACAGCATGCCATGGATATGGTCTTTGTGACGACACACGCACTCGAAAGTGGGGGCTGCTTTGTTGGTGCGGTCGAGCTATGCGTTTGTGATGTAAGCTGCTGGAGGCAGGAAATGTATAGGTGTAGTTGGATGCAAGCCAGTCGTAGAGCGGGATGGTCCTGCAGCTTCCGAAGTGCTCTCTCATGCAGCACTAACAGCCCTGCCAAGTTTTCACGAACGCGGAGGGAACTAACGTAAAATGTTAGAGGTACTTATATCTAAACACGTGTCAATTTAAGCAAAAGACAGATTAAGCTAACTTGTTCGGCCAGTGAGAATTTTCCTTTTTCTCGAAGGATTTAAATCCATGTGTGCCTTTTAATTTATTAACTAATCTTGCTAAGCGTATTATGCGTGAGTAAACAAGGGGGATGAATAATTAATAGGTCTAATAAATTTGGACTTAAGGGCGTGTGCGAACAAGATGACAAACGAGGGTACCGCAAAGCACACGAACTTCAGAGAGGACAACCGCACAAAAATTTGAGCGGACACATCGCGTGATGCGATGAGGTTGACGCCTACATAGTCGACCGATTTGCGTGCTGAATTTATCGACATGTTCCACTACCGAGAGCATTCAACACCATGCCTGAGTCTTTGCGAGACTCGCATGTCAATATTTTGACAACCAAAGAAATATTTATGCAGTTACCCCTGCATAAATAGGTCAATTGGGGCTGCTTCGATACTGCTGTTTTTAAGCGAAGAAATTTGCTTGTACGGATGGAGCCGAATGGTTACGAGCATGCGAATGATCCCCAATATTAATCAGGTTGGTTATGGGTCGGTTAGTACGAGCAGACACCCCCTTATGCTCATTAATCCGCGTATGGCGATTCCGATGTTTGTAACCAACCTAAACTTAAAAATTTCTGAAAAATTTCTGACCATGAAAAAATTTCTGCTCAGTTCCGTCCCCAAGATCATGT
>VOMN01085845.1:0-31835 GCA_014899125.1 Orchestia grillus
ACATACGCGGCTCCTGAGAGTTCTCTCTCAGGAGCCGCTCTGTTATTACCTTCCTACCCACCAGGTTGGCGATCGAGTCGAACGGCGCCGAGGCCGTACCACTGAGCCCCCAGAACCTCATCAGCTGCGACAGGAGACTGCAGCAAGGCTGCGAGGGCGGCAAGATAGAGCGTGCATGGCAGTACCTCCGCAGATACGGGTCTGTCACACGACAGACTCTTACGAGAAGACTGTCGTAACTTTACTGTCACACGACAGACTCTTACGAGAAGACTGTCGTCTCTTTACTGTCACAAGACAGACTCTTACCATAAGACTGTCACAATTTAACACATCTTTCGTCTCTTCGAAAGTCAGTTTCGATATTCCATGCCATCATTACTATTTTTACTAATAAGCATTTAAATTGCAATTCTTTAGTCGTAGTGGAAGCATTTGAAGCCTTAACATATTCAACGAAGACGCACATGTGCGTTTGAGGCAAGATCTAATGATAGCAATGAACCTTAGCAGGTGAGCTGAAAGTAGCAAAATGCTGCATGAAGCGCATGCGCATCATGTGCCTGCGAATGGGCTAAGGCCGTCGAAATCTCGCTTTGTGGCAGAGGCCGAGTCGCTGGGACCAATCGCCTCGTCAGCTTTCTCTTTAAGTCAGGCAGTTCTGTGACTCTCCCCAGATGTTGTTAACGTGTTAAATGTTCGCAAAAACCCTGTAAAGATTGATTTCTATATCTCTAATTGCTTGATCTGCTCATACATACATAGTTGTTTGCTGAAACATCTATTACCCATCGCGGACCATCTTTCATCTCTCACCGGCTTTTTGGTGCGGCGTAGCGCAAAGTTGCGAATGGATCAAATAGCAAAATAAAGCACTGAAAATTTGTCATGAGCTTTGGAATGATGTTCCTTGACGAGATCAAGCTAGGAGTGGTGCTGCCGAATTTGGACGATTCATCAGCCTATAACTTCGACAAACGCACGTGTTCCTTGCCGCGTACAATGCAAGAATCATATTCCTACTAACTCACTGAATATCAATTGCTTGAATAATATTGTTATTGATGTGCTTAGTTTGGCACACAATTTTATATTGATTTCGCTCTGAAATCAGTTGTACAGTTATTAAATACCCACAAAACCCACAAAACTTCAAACCTAGACACAGGGAGAGCGATAACCCTGACCAGGCGAACTTAATTGGGCCCGTCCCTCCCCTTCTGAAGAATGAAATACGAGATGTCAGGTACCTCTTAATACCTATGCACTTACTCCTATAATATAAATGAAATAAATCATCATCGAATAGTGTATTGATTATTGATGACAAATATAGTGATAATATGAAATTTTCTTAAAAAAATATTACTTCATCAGACTTACCAGAAATAGGCTGGGCGTACGCCTGTGTTGGGCGTATGTGACACTAGCGTAAAGCGGAGTATCGTCGTAATTATCTTCACCGCAGCGTTGTAGACGAGGACTGATAACAGTTCTTTGCCATAGCGTTGTAGACGAGGAATGATAACAGTTCTTTGCCACAGCGTTGTAGACGAGGACTGATAACAGTTCTTTGCCACAGCGTTGTAGACGAAGACTGCTACCCCTACACCAGCGGCACGTCCCTCCTGAAGGAGCAGTGCAAGGTGCCCCGCCGGGAGGACTTCACGTCGGTGCCGTGCGACACTTCCCTCCAGGTCTCTGGCCAGACCACACCTTGTGTCGGCCGCCTAGTTCCACTTTGTGTCGTGCTTTACAACAGAGCTTCCTTTTCAGGCACGCTAGTTAAAGCAAGTTAGAGCACTTTTTGCTAGTTAGAGCACTTTTTGCTAGTTAGAGCATTTTTTGCTAGTTAGAGCACTATGTGCTAGTTAGAGCACTATGTGCTAGTTAGAGCACTATGTGCCGTACGTTTCTACTAAAACTTGGTCTTAAGACACGGCAGTTAGAGCAAGATTGTTGCAGCTGAGCTCCTGATACGACTACAATGCAGAGTCATTGTTAACTAAATGTTCAAGTTTCAAAATAGAACGTCTATGTATATATAGTTTTAAGTTTCTTAGTTGTGTGGACTTCTCAGATTAATATCCATAAATTGAATGAGCATTTATGTGGGAAATAACGCCCAAAAACAAACTCGGGAACTTAATACGTAATTCCTAGTACACAGGGTGGGCCGGAAGACGCATTCACAACTTTGAATTCAAACAACCAATACGATAATTAAAGTGTTCTCAAATTGGACTGTTTTCTCAAAACAAGGAAGAACATAAACGTGAAATTAAAACGAAAAAATTAGCATACACATGCAGGGGTTGCACAAAATAGTTAAAACAAAATAGTTTATGCCTGAATGCTTCAGTGAGCACTAATTTTACAAATAGCATTTCTAAAATCACATCAACTTTTATCTTCAATTTAAATGGCTTTATTTATAAAATTTAAATATTTGTTTATTCAGGTCCTACTGCATCATAACTCGAGGTACGATAAGTGACCTAACCGAGCCTGAAATAGAGGAAATTGGTGAAGTGTAATGGGCTGCCTCCACACACAAACTCGTCTTGCAGTAGGAGAAAAGGAAATGCTGGAGTAGTTAAAGGATATTACTTACTTCCAATGGTCTGTCTAAAAGCCCTCGGGATTTTTTACCAGTCCTGCCTTCTCTGAAGGGTTCATTAAAAAATGAAAGGCGTCCCAAAAGGACGCTATAATGATGTCCGCATTTATTGAGCTCTCAGTTAACACTTTGGGTTGAAATCAACCATTCAGATAATCATTCAATTCTACTTTCCCTTTAGCTACAGTTGCTCTGCTGTTTCTCACCCCAGTGCGTTCGAACACCGTAAAGATGAACACATGGGGGTATCTAACCGTCCAGGAAATAGGGTCGAAAACCCATTGCATAGCAGCGAAAGAGATCAATCCTTAAATTTTAACTTTCCAATTCATGCCGGCAATGTTGAAATTACGTCATGAAAGAGCCAAATGAAATCACCTTCATCATGAAGATCATCGATATTTTTCAATATAATAAAATTGTGGATGCAGCTGAGTGCTTCCTAAACACTGTAAAAACGATCAGGCATGAACTGGAAAAGTGTAATAAAGACTAAGCTACGGTGGCTAGTAGGAAGGTGGCTACGGTGGCTACGGTGGCTAGTAGGATTCATTGAAAATCTGCAGAAAAAGTTCTGGAGGACCATGGCCTTATGCCTATGGAATGGGTCTTTCACCGTTTACCGTGGAACTAGCTTTCGATGAAGGCCTTCTCTACTACTCAAACTCACTCGTTGCCGTGCTCGTTTTCTTTTTCCTTAAGAAACTCTCGAATTTGGCCCAAATCACTGGTAGAATTACCGTTCTAGTATACTGGAGAAATGTTTCCGTTATTATGATCACGTATGTTATAATTTACTTGGATTCGCTTTAAGAAATTCAAAATTTATTAACTACTGGAAACAATTCTGAATGAATTCTAAAATTTATAAATGCTTTAATACATTATGCAACACCTATTAAACCTAAAGCCTGCTTATGTTCCTCTTTGTAGCCTAATTAATTTGAAACTGGTATATGATAATATTTTCATTTATTCGATGGTAGCGTCGCATTACAGCTTAGCGTGGGGCGCAAACTGCTCTACAAAACGGAGCCGGCGTACAGAATCCGCAGCCACGAGTCCGACATCCAGTACGAGATCATGAGCAACGGACCTGTGCAGGGTAGGTAGGGGGAGCACTCACCGCACAGGGGGGTAGAATTCACATTCATTCATTTGAAATAAACTGTTTAATATGATTACGTCTCAGGTCAACGCAGGTTAAATTCACAGTGATATTTTCATAATTAAAAATTTAGGGAAGCATTTTATTCAAGCGAGAATTTAGAGAATGAAGTTGTCATAAAGTACAAAGTTTGACGTTGAGTGAAATATTTATACTAGCTAATATTAAGCCCATAAGGTTTGATTTTTCGAGTTTCCTTCTTTCTCACCTTTGACAAGCTTACCTTCTTCGTTAAGATATTTAATAAGAAGGTTACAACCAATTGATGCTATCATTTGAGATATGTATGTTGGAAATGCTTGTATGCTCCCACTCATGGGCCCTGCACATGACACGTCAATGTGTGAAGACAGTGTAGGAAGACACCCAAATATGATCGTTGAATGCTAACTCTGCTCTCTATTCTGGAGTGAGGTCGGAAATCAAGGACTGTTCAGTCCCTTGAGCTCTCGACTCCATTAAGTTTCGAGCCGTGTAACTATTTCTTCATTATCTCCTTTATGGACTAAAAGTTTAGTACATTAATTGTCTTTAACGTAACCGAGGGCTTTTGGAGTGTCATGGGAGAGAGGGAACCTGTCCATAAAGAACTTCTTAATATCATGAATTGCAGTTTACTTCTATAATTGAAGAGTTATTATAAATAAGTGCAGTAACTACAATTGCAGTTCAATTCTATAATTGAAGAGTTATTATAAGTAAGTGCAGTAACTATAATTGCAGTTCAATTCTATAATTGAAGAGTTATTATAAGTAAGTGCAGTAACTACAATTGCAGTTTACTTCTATAATTGAGAAGTAATTATAATTGCAGTTTATTTCTATAATTGAAGAGTAATTAAACCGATACGGAACTCCTAACAAAGATTTTATGATGCACTTTTTGACCATGCACTTCTTTGTAAGTGCATAGTCTAAATAGGAAGAAAATAATGGCAAATTTATGACATTCTAATGAGTGGGAATTATTATGAGCTTTTGTCACTGCACGCCACTGCTCGAGACCCAGCTTTCTCAGTCATGAATGAAGTCATACTATCGCGTCATTAATGCACTTCACCGGGACTGAGAAAGTTAAAGGAAAATAGGGGAAAGGTAAGCACAAAAATATTAGAGTGCAAGAACAACCCACCAAAAAACTGAAGCAGTTTTACTCTTCCGTGCTTGCTAACCTAAAATCAAGGTCGTTTGCTTTCGATTTCAGAATGAAGCGTAATTTTGGCCCCAGGTAAGGGCTTTCATAGAAGAGAAACTATGAGAAGTATTTATTCAATTCTCTCTTGACAGCCAAAATGAGAGTTGAGCAAGACTTCTTCACGTATCGGAGTGGAGTATACGTCAGTTCAGGCCTCAGTGATCCCAACGTGGTTGGCCACCATTCTGTGCGTCTCGTCGGCTGGGGGGAAGAGTACTCTGGCTCAGGACCCGTAAAGTACTGGGTGAGTGCTCATTTTTCCATGTTTCGTGATTTCTCTTAATGTTCCATATCCAAATTATCGATATTTCATAGTGGTTTACCGCATTCCAAATATACAAGTATTTGAGTTCATATCAACTTTTTAAAATAGAAATATTTATCTTCTTCCGGCTTTAGTAATTTCTTGAATCATTGCTAAATTATTATTTTAGGATATTTTTTATGGAAGATCACTAAATATGGGCAAAGAAAAAACCATAGACGACCAAAATTTGCATACACGCGCTTTTATTGCTAGCAAATCAAAGTCGTGAATGTTTCCAAATTTTGATGAATAAAACGGAAAATCAGTCATTTTAGGAATTACGAATAATTGTAATGTTTTTGAAGAAATTGAGCATAATTCTGTTCTGACATTTTACAAGATCTGAGCAGAACGCAAGTTTCCATAAAATTCACTACTTTTATTAAGCCAAACTTACCAATAAAATTTCCTAAAAATCAACTAAGAAGCAAGATAAGTTGACCATGACTCCAAGTAAAACGATAATGTATATGTATTCATTTACGGTTTCCACACTTTTATTGCGTGCAGTTTTTATAGACTCTGCCTAAAAGATTCAACCATTCACCCAATCTTTACTGCCCCAGCTTGTCGCCAACTCGTGGGGGGAAGACTGGGGGGAGCGAGGCTTCTTCAGAATCCGCCGCGGCACGAACGAGTCCGGCATCGAAGAGAACATCCTTTCAGTCAGAGCAAGACTCCTGGCTCACTACTCTATTGGGCAGTTGGCCGACAGTGGCTCCCAGTGGTTCTATGATTAGATTTTCTTCTCAGGAGCAAGGTTCAATATTTTCTATTGTCAAGCGGCCTGGAAGATTCCGCTAACTGCAGTGCTGCAACCTCAGTAGAACAGTTATGTTTTTTTTTTGCGGAAGTCTTCATCTAACGTTATGTTTCACAATTATTCTACGAAGAATTATTTGTGTGGACGGGTGAAAACTTCTAGACATCATACCGGTGCTGATAGTATTTTTACGGGCTTAAAGGTTAAATCTTATTCCTGAAATTTGTTTCTATATGATTATATTTCGATCTGCAACAAAAACACAACCTACTTCGCTAAATCATTCTTCTGCAACTGCATGTGATCAGCTTTCAAAATATTAGTACGAATATTTGCATTATTTAGTAAGATACGTAAATAAATATTGCATAAATTCAAGTTCTATATCTTATAAATATAAACAGGTAGTTTAATATATCAATAAGTATAATTAGACACCTTTACTCTGTCTACTGCTGCAACGGGTTTCGTCCTGAAGCTGCGGGGGCTGATGACACCACGGCCACAATTTGTTTACTTGTGTAGTTGTTTCTTTAGTGTTGTATAAGTGTCCATTTTCACAGATGAACGCAAGAAGTTGCAAGCTAGGCAACCAGTTGCTCTTAACCTCTTACATATAGAAACAAAGGTCTTCATTGACAACTCCTCGTCTCAGTCTACTTCTGGACAATCACCCTCGTTGCCAGGCACGACGCGATGAGTGGGTTGCTCGCCATGGGACTGCTGCAGCTAACATTTATTCGAAGTGTGACCTTTTACATTCAAATTCAGACAAATTTTTAATTTCTGATCGTGAATTCAACTCCGGAATGAAAGATTGGCCATTTGAGTTACGTATGGGTTATTTGATTGGTGTATACCCTATGAACTATTACGCCTTAAGAATCATACTTTTTTTTGCAAATTTACGTCGTTGTCTGTACGTCTGTAAGTGTCAAGCTAACCTGTTTGTAACTCTGAAACGTACCTATGTCTACATACGTTGTTACATAGTTATCCATCACACACATAGTGTCTATTTTTTCAGTTTATCACGAAAGTAGAGCATGCTCTGTTCTCTGTTTCCACACAATATTTTCAACTGAAATTTTATTCAAATCTAGGCTTTTTGTCAGTGTCATGCATATGAGAACATATTTGCATTTGATCTTGGAGGCTTGTGGACAATCGAATCTGTAGTGGCTCCACCTAGTCGCCATGAGGCCGATGGAGGTTAGCAGCAATTGGCCAATTGTAGGCTCCACTTGCGACACGAAGTAGAATTGCACAGTCAAAACTGTAATCCGGACAGGGGTAAGGTGATATACAACCCGTATCCCCGTGTTGCTCTCTCAACGTCCGTATGATGACAACCGCTTCCTAAGCCAGGATTTTTTATTGTCAATTTATGATTACAGTCTTCCATACAGTTAGAACCATATTCTAGCAATTATATCATAGTAATTGGCACTTCTTGTCACATTCATATTATTACATCCCAGTACTTGTTACCTTGTACACAGGTGTACTCAT
Organism: Orchestia grillus; assembly: GCA_014899125.1. Classification (NCBI taxonomy): domain Eukaryota; kingdom Metazoa; phylum Arthropoda; class Malacostraca; order Amphipoda; family Talitridae; genus Orchestia; species Orchestia grillus. The sequence continues at coordinate 7,566 of VOMN01085845.1, forward strand.
GCTGCTTTATTATCATTCTAAAACATACACCTAGCTCTGATAGGTATTAACTTAGGTATGGAATCCTGACAGATAGCACTGCAGTTAGGCGATCGTTGTGTTGCAAAGTAATGTAAGCTTGCACGCCTCAGGTATGCTCCGTCGCGTCACCGATATGCCGGTCTTCATCACTGCCACTCTTGTAGTGAATAACTGTGTTTTGCTGTGTTCTTCTCAAACAAGCCACACACGACTTCTTCGGTGTTAGAGGAACCGACTCATCCGACGAACGAAGTGGGATCACTTCGTCACCTTCTTGACGTTGTTTGTTTGTTTATGAAATTATGTCGGATTGGCCCCTCGAGATTTTTCATTGTTTCACATTCGTCTCTTTCATCCACCAAAAACGTCAGAAATTTGGTGCAAAAGTACATGTGTAAGAACTGAATGTAACTGGTGATGTTGATGTAGTACATATTAATTTGAGTGGAATCTTCGTCATTGGAAAAAATATCCTATGATATTATTTTTTCAGTATCCCTATGAGATTCAACACGCTTACTTTTACTGTTTTTCTCGGCTTTGCATTTTTATTTTACTATGATCTTGAATAAATTCAGCATTTTCAAAATAAGTTTTTATGAAGGTCAATGATCTAGCATACATTGTCGGTAACGGGTTATGACGTAGAATCTTGGTAACTTTCTTACTCTATTCTCTTCGACCCATTAAATCGTGATTCTGAGGACAAAAAAATAGACTAATAATCTATTTACAAATTAAATACATGCAATATGAGCAACAATGATGGACAGGATGTAGTTAGGTGACGCTTTCATGACTCCGTTTCGTGGTATCACAGATCACTTACATATATGATAACTTACCCTTACATAACAAATCACCTACATAACAAATGTTAACAACAAAGAGGGAGAGTAGCGAGCATAGGGGTTAAAAGATATCATTCAATAATTTTTAAGTACATAGCTGGTGTACCAGGTTATGTGGCTGGTGTAACATCTAAATAGTCATCCCGTAGGAAAGAATCAACACTTTGCGGTTGCTTTCATCCTTAATACACGTAGGACAATCTACGGGGGCAATAGCTAAGCGTACAAGGTTAGGCGGTCACTATAAGACATTTAAATAAGTATTCTACAGTGCAAGACTAATAGGACGAGGCAAGTTCTGCCACAAGGAAATGCCTACAGAAATGCTCTCTCTCACTTAAGTATCGTGTGTCCATGAGAACTGTTTTTAAACACAAAATAAAGCAAATCATAATACTGGCTCATTCATAGAACTCTGATTCAATTCGGGTAAATTAGACTAGTTCATCACACATTCGACTACTTATCTTTCGGACATGATTATTTTCGGAAGAGCAGAGCTGTTTCAGGGAAAAGGAAACAGATAAGTCAGAATTAGCTATGTCAGTGACACTATATGAGGCACAGGAAAACAAGCATGAGAAATATTTTTTAAAAATTGAATAAGGCATCTCAAAGTGGTGGTTATAAGGCTTCTAAATAATCATTTTACCGAACAGAAATGCCACTCACAGTATTTTTATCCTTTACCCTGGTTATAACGAGTTAGTTAGGAGGCTACGGCACAATTTATATGTATTCATAGATAACAGACTCGTAGAAAAAACACAACACTGATAATGGCAATAACAGCGTCTCAGATATTGTTTGAGCGGGACTTGACAACAATGAAACATTTTGTTCGCACATGCGTATATTACCGTATCTCCCCCACACCCCCCTCCAACTTACCGGCCTAACTCGAACTCACTTTATATATGTCTTTTTGGCCCTTTGTTTTACCACTGTTGGAGTAGGCGGGAATTTTGAACCCTGGGCTCGTACGCTGTGGATATTGCCTCTCGGTGCACGTAAAGTACGCTCTGTATTGAGAATGGCAAAAAGTGCGTGATAAAATCGGGGATCTAGGATAGGTAGGTATAATTGGTTAGGATTATATGACTGATTCGTGGTGCATGGATGATCACGACAGTCAGGCTAATTCCGAGTAGACTTAATTCGTCACTGCACTGATCAAAGGCTGCCATACGCTCAAAAACGAAGATGGAAATATACTGTTTTGTAAACATAAAAAAAATTCCGTAGATGAATTACCCGTAAGCAAAGTAGGGAACCTCAATAATGGCTTTGAGCCGGCGCATGTAAGAAAATAAGATGTAATAAGAAAATGAGAGAGTTAAGATAAGTGCATGTGAAGGGCTCTGCCATGTGGACAGCAGTCACACCAGCACAAACAGCTTCTCTCAAGCTTGGCCTTGTGCTCCAATTAATTCGAGTTTTCATCTCGAGTTGCGGGCTTCATGGTGTACTGGTAGCGTGATAGTCTCAAAGCCGAGAGGACCAAGGTTTGAATCTTGGCTCAGGCGAGGCATTTCACTTAACCAGGGAGTACTTCCCTTGGAAAACAAAGTTTAAACCACACATCCCTTACGACGCGAGTAGTTTTAAGGCATTAAAAACCCAGGGGTAAAACGTATTGGAAAAAATTAAGGTTCAAAGCAAAGTGGCCCCACATTTCTCTATTTTATTAACACATTTTCATCATAAAAAGGATTAAATTATTAGTTAGTTGGAGTTCCTTACCGAAATATGGAACGTCATTCAAAGAGAACTGGGAAAAGGGACCATTTCGTACGGACTCGAGAGAATGGAGAGTTTAAGACCGGAGTGCTGTTTTACGACACCACTTTCGACACTCCTTTGAACCGGAATTAAATCCATGAAAAAAAACAAGATCCAAGAATTTTTTTATTTGTCTTTCATTCCTCACCCACCCTACTTAGAGAGCTCAAACTAGTCCTAAATAAATAGATTAGATCATTAGATTTTCTATGTACACTATACGAATTTTTTAAAACTGAAGAACAATGATAAAAAAGGTGCTTCAATGATGCTTCCGAACCATTCTGTTTTTAACGAAATTATAAGACTGGAACAGGTTTCATTTTTTATCTATGAAAGCTAGAGACTTTAAATTACTTAAATATTGTAGCTTATTGAATTTTATTTTCCAAAAAGATTAATAACAGCTTCGCATTTGGATAGAAAAAAGAAGAAATCAGGTCCTATGTGACACCTTGCTTTTTCATATGTTTTCATCAATGTCTTCCGTTGAATTACATTTCATCTTCTATGTATAAAAAATAAAGATTTCAAAATATTTGAAAACTGTAGCTTATTAAGTTAAAATATAGTTTTGATAGATAAAAAATGAAACTTGGTTCATTGAGAGTGATTCGTTATAATTTTGCTAAAAGCAGAGTGGCTCTGAAGCATCATTGAGGCACCATATTCATCCTCGTTATCAGTTGAAAATAGAAAATATTTTCAAAGTACACATAGAAACTTCAATGAGCTATAATTTAAGACTAATTTGAACTTTCTAGGTGAAATGGGCAAGGAATAAGAGCAACAATAATATGGGAAAATTGAACGTGTGTCGCTTCGCGAAGACTGTTTTTTATAGCCAAACATGCAACCTGTATACAGGATACTTCGATCGAGACCTGAAATTTCACTTGCAATGTGGCGAAGTGTGACGAAACGGTAGGTACGTAGGTAGGTACAAACGTATTAATATATATGTTGGTAAAGATTGCATTTTCATAATGATTGAGGACAACTTTGCTTTTTATTTTGGGTGCAACTTCAATTCAAAAGTTTGATAAAAAAAACTGTAGTGTGAATTTTGCATATTAAAAATACCAATATCACTTGAAGTTTCTTATATCGCATACGTTTATTTAGGGTAAAAAGTCTTCACTGAATGGGGTAAATTAAGAACCTCCTATTTTGTTTTGGTTAGCACATGTTGGGTTACTGAAGACTTAGCGGGAGGAAGACGAAAATTAAAGTGAATAAAGGAGAAAGATAATTTTTGTCCAATTGTGTTGAAGAATGATTTTCGTCTAGACGGTGCACAATAGGTTATTATGTCTTCTTACTATTCATCAGATGCTGGTAGGAATCCGTCTGCATCACGCAGTATGTGGTAAGTTTCAAAGTTTTGAATCATTTTACTTTAGCAAACTACAAAGTAAACCGGGTCTTAATTATAAATCAACCTATCTTGGATAAAGTAGGTTGTAGGTTGGTAGTAGGTTGGCTTGGAATTTATTGTTCTATTTTAATGAAAAATTTTACCTGAAGAAGTAATTAGGGTTAATTTTTATATTAGAAACCCCATCACAGAGAGACTTCAACTGGCTATGGAACCCAGAGTCAGAGTGTCATTTTTACTTATTCCATTGTGAGTAGACATCAGCTTACAGTTCTCTTTCATTTCAGGAGCTCGGCTGCTGTCAACTCGGATTCTGGGAGTGACAATGATTTCACCAAAGGGAAAAAGCGCAAGCCAACTGACAACTTACTTGAACGAATTCAAAAGCGTCTGCAAAGTGAAAATTTTTATGACTTGAGTAGTTCTGATGAAATTGGCAAGCCTTCTCCTAGGCACTCTGCTGATGTTTCAAGCTCTTTCTACGTAAGGTCTCAGTCACAGGCTTATGCCAACCAAGATGCTTCTTCCATGATGAGGCCTCAGTCTGGGATAGTGGTCCCTCAAGCTCCTTCTCCTCCAATTATATCAATGCAAGAAGAATCCAGTGCCCAGTCCCTCAACAATGCAGCGCATGCTGGTTATGCGGCTCAGCAGGTGTACAAATCTAACCCTCATCCTCTGCGACAACTTGGTGGCAACTCGTATGATTACCAAGTTAGTATTTAAATTTTTTTCATTTGAGCATAGACAAACCTAGCATAATGTGTACATTTAACTACTGTAGAATAAATATTGATGTATAATTTATGCTGATATAAGTTGTATAATGATTACAAAAAAATTTTCATGTAAACATTAGCATTATTTTTGATGTGCATCAAGTTATGATGATGCATCTGCCTCTTTGTTGGTGTATTCTTTTCTAAAATGAAGTTTGTTTGCATTTCCAAGTCTTTTCAAGCTTTGATCTCAGGTTCACCAGATGTTCAAGTACCAGAGCTCTCTGTAGGTAGCATGCATTCTCATAATTATTAAAAATTCTTTGTTTTTTCATGTTCATTTGCTGTAAAGAGGCAACATCATTAATTTGTTAATGAAAGGGGAACATAATTTATTTATTTTTCAGTCTTCTACTGCAACAAAGCAGGAAGTTTCTACACGTTTTGGACCACCCTCCAAGAAGCCAAGAACTGAGATGGTGAGTTGAATAAGGGCTTCCTGATGCTGAATTTAATTTCCATTTAAATTATATTTGTGAATAATGGAATGTGCAATGCAAGCAAACTTTTTTAGTTGATAGGTCAAATGCAAATGCTTCACCCTTCCTGATTTTTTTGACTGCACATTAAATTCAATGTTTCATCAAAAAACATGTATTTTCAAATGGTAGCCAGTGAACTTAATATAAAAATATTTTTGTTTTGTCTTATTCCTTGATATGTTCTTGTGCCAGTGAACCAACATCTGAGTATTCCAAGATTTGAGTTATTTTTGGGGCCATGTTTTGCTTTGCAATATAAGCTGTATTGTATTATAAGATATAAGTACACATCCAGATGCTAATGCAATGCAGCACAGTACAAGTATGTGCTTGAAGGGCACCGTTCATTCAGGTCTCGTGTTTACAGTCTTGATTGTATGTTTTCTTTGATGTGTTCAATTAGGGGATTTTATTTTTCATTTTCTGAAGGATTCTATGCTAATTTTAGGTAAAATTAAACAAGTCAGTTCATAAGAGACCGGTAAAGAGAAAAAATGTATGGTCATAGAAGTTAAACTTGAAGCAATCATATTAAATAATATTATATTTTAATCTCAAATATATTATTTTTTGTGTATTTATTTCAGTGCATTTAGAGCAATCATAAACTTTTTTAATTGGTTGCCTCAAATTGACTTGGGTGTTTTTATAAAGGCTGGAGTATATTATTTTCACTTATTTTGTGTGGAAGAATTTCATTTAAGATTCAACCATTTTAAGGCATGAGCTCAATCCAGAAATGAATTTTACTCATATTTCAAGTTGGCTACTGTACCTATAGAAATATATTTTACTCATATTTCAAGGTGCCTACTGTACCTATACATGTATATTGTACTCATATTTCAAGGTATTAACTGTACCTATATAAGTATATTTTGCTCATATTTCAAGGTACCTATGTACCTATATAAGTATATTTTGCTCATATTTCAAGGTACCTACTGTACCTATAGAAGTATATTTTACTTATATTTCAAGATACTACAATTAAAAATTAATGTTACTCATATTTGATTGTATTGTTTAGCTATAAAAATGAATTTTACTCATATCAGAAATTAGAAGGTGCTGTTGTATTTTATTGAAGGTACTACATCACTGAATTTAACTCATATTTCAATGTACTACTGTAGCTATAAAATTGCTGTACTTTTGGACTGTTGTCATGAAATGCCTCTTCTGATGCCAGAGTGATTACTTTGTCATACACTTCTTGTGTATGCACATTTCCTGTTATATGTGCACCATCAAATAGGTTGTGTATGCGCATTTCCCGGTTGCATGTGCACCATCAAATAAGTTGGTGCACACCTACCACTTCACATTAGGTATGAATTTCATGGTGTTCTTCAGGATGCAATAAGGCTGTGGTGTTGAAATAACTTGATGTGTAGTTTACATCTCTTTTTATATGTAGGGTTTTGTGTCTAGGAAAGTTATGGCAAATGATTTTGTCTCCAGGAGCAAGTTTTGCAGTGACAGATTCAGTGCTAGTAATTCACATTACAAGCATCAAAATTAGAATTAGTTCAGGATAAATTCTAATGCTTACAGGGTTATGCATTTTTATATCTGTTGGATTATTGTTGTTATTTGTGTATAAAAATTTTGCTTCTTCATTTTTCTGTCACTCATGCAAAGGCGTAAGAGCCTGTAGCAGATTCCTTAGGCATATGTGTCAAGGTCAGATTGCAGGATTATTACTAGACACACAATGGCACAATGAAATAGGAAGTTGGGAAAGTGGGAAAACTTGCAAAACTGAATTAGATTTTGAAAATACCTATGTTTCACTGAAGTGTAAATTTTATTAGGCCTCACTTTTTAAAAATTACCTCAGTTTAGTGCTGTCCATTCCACCATACTCATCAATTTAATTCTTGGCAATTTTACATTGTGCCACGCGATGCATTCTCTGAGATGCTGGTGATGTTCTATTCAATCTGTGTCTTCAGCAAGGCAAGGTTGGCTGGCTTAGTTTTGTTTAAGATTTATTTGAACTTATGCATTTTGTTCTGAGGTGTATTTTCTTATCATCTGGAGGGTTCAGTTTTCCTAATAAATTTTCATGTGCCTTTTGGCTGAATTCGCTATTTATAATTTGAGAATCTCAGTTTTGCTTTTGCAAAAGTGTGATGCTCAGTGTTATCCCTGGAGACGCTACATGACACCATTAATTGTTTTATCATTCATGATATAATTTTAGACTAGCATCTTGAACATTTTTTTTTTATATTCAACAACATATTTTATTTTAAAATTTGTATGAAGCATTGAGTTAATGTGAGTCGAGTGCCCCTCAGAAGGCACAGGGTAGGCAGTAGCATGAGGCTAGTTGCATTTGTCTGTCATGTGCTGTGGGGACTGGCGAGCTCAGAGGGACACTGTAGATGGGCCTGCAGGACTTCATATTTCATGTCCACTTTGCCTCTTTCAATTTTCAAGCCTTGTTTGCTAATTGTTCTTTTTCTTTTCTTCTTTTTCTTTTTTTTCTTTTCTAACTTGTTGTTTCTATGTGCAGAGGATCCTATTTAAGAACACATCTGTTCATAAATTCTACATTTTCTAAAAGTTCATACTATCTGGTTTCTTTTTTTCAGTTTCTTGAGATAGCACTCCAGGTGACAAAAGAGCTTCAATTTAATTAATACCCTAATCTAATATGTAAGTACAGTGCCACTGATGCTTTTCTGAAGCTTATACAATCACATTTTTTTCAGGACCTCAGTTCTACAGGGCTCTCTAGCGGCCTTCCTTCTCTCTCTGATTTTTTGGCGGAAAAATTTGGCAATCCTTCCGAAGACGACACGCCTCACTCGTATGGAAGACCGCAACGTCCTCCAACATCTGAGAAGAGTGCAATGCAATCTATGAAAGCTGAATATTTTACAGCTAAGAAAAGCAAGTTTAGCCCCTTGGATGGTGATGGTTGGGGCGTGGCATCAAGCACTAGCAGCTACTACGCTCGGGACCCCTCGGTCATGGCTGCTTTAGACCAGTCCAGGAGGGGCGATCCGCGTACCAATAGCGGGCAGAGTAATGAGCGCAGCTCAGGGTCTGGGACTCTGGTTCAGTCTGGTGTGAGGAGAGGCGTCAATGACGGGGATTCTCACTCTCCCTCTTTGGGTCAAAGGTCTACTTTGGAAAGTGCGTCGGGTTCCTCTGTGGGGTACCAGCAGTCTTCTCAGAGCTCCCAAAATCGCCCATCTTACCAACAAGATTTCCAGGAGAGTTCCGCTCGTAACAAGTCGGCATTTGATTCAGACTTTCAAGGCCGTAAATTCACCTCAGCTGGAAATAATGAAACCTCAAGTGTGTGGGCAGCTAAAGAATCACCTTTCCAAAGTAACCGTCAATTCATGCCGTCCAGTGGCAGGTTTAGCCAATCAAAGAAATTGTCCAGTGGCAGGTTTGGCCAATCAGAAGATTTGTCTAGTGGCAGGTTTGGCCAATCAGAGGATTTGTCCAGTGGCAGGTTTGGCCAATCAGAGAAGTTGTCCAGTGGCAGGTTTGGCCAATCAGAGGACTTGTCTCGATTTGACAACTCTTCTAGCGATTTGCATCGAAATGGAAGTGGCAGTCGTGAAGGTGCATTCAGTAGTGATTTTCATGAAAGTTCTCGTGGTTCTTTCAAAACTGGTAGCAGAGGATGCGACAAAGCTCTTGCTTCGTTTCGTAATGGTAATGAAGTAGCCAAAAGTATGCCCCAAAACAGTAGGGGAGGCCGTGGAGGGACGTCTAGTTTCAGAAGCAACACAGGTAGCCGTGAAGAACTGCACGACTCCTACCAGAGCAGCGGTGTAGCGAGTGGCTCCCATGGATCGAAGGACAATTCCTCAATGGACACTCGAGGTTCATACCTTCGAGGTGCTTCGAGAAACGATTCTCAGGGAGCATTTCGTGGTGGTCGAAGCGATCCTGATGTTTCATACCTCAGCACTAGTGGTGAGCATGGTGGTCCCCAAGGATCATTCACTGGTAGCCAAGGAGACTCTAATGACTCTTACCGTGGAGGCAATGTGCATCGCGGTGGTTCGCGAGGGTCCTTCACTGGTGGCCGAGGAGATTCTGGCGGCTCGTACCGCGGCGCCAGGGGGGGTCGGGGCACGTCTCGGGGGTCGTTTACTGGCGGACGAGGAGACGCGGGCGGCTCGTACCGCGGTGCCAGCAGCACTCGTGGGGGGGACTCGCGAGGATTATTGAGAGGCGGTCGCGGGGATGTTAGGGGTTTTCATGCAGGAACCAGCATTGGACGTGGGGGTGAGGTGGGTTCGTACGGTGGAGCTAATTCTGGTTGCGGAAATATGCGGGGTTCGATGCGTGGAGGTCGTGGCATTCCATCCCTGGAGGGGGTCACGGGCTCCAGTCGTGGGACTGGTGCACCGAGAGGCGGCAGCCTGAGTCGAGGGGCACCTCGTGGACGCTCTACTTCTTCGAGAGGAAGATCTGACGGGAAGGCGAGTCGGTTTTCTACTGCCCCTGAGCTCCAACAGGCAGGCTACATCATTGTCGATAGTTATAAAAGTTCAAATTCTACATCTGAGGACTTCAGCAAACTACCGAAGGAAGCCTTGCAGTGCAGTGTATGTAAGATCATAAATTTCAAAAGTTCCAACGTTTTCAAGCAGCACTTGGAAAGTCAGCACCATGCCCATATGCTTACTTTACTGTCTGCTCGAAATGACAGCCTTGAACAATTCATCAAGTCGGGCGCGAAGCTCGCTTCGAGAGCCATCGAACACGAAGTCATGAGCAACTCTGGTCGTAAGCAGAGCACAGCCAAGTGTGAGGAGAGCGAGTTCATCGTGTGTTCCTACTGTGACTGTAGTGTTCTGCAGTCGGCGGTGTCCATGCACAACCAGCTCATTCAGCACAGAGAACTCGTGGAGTTCTGCAGGCCTCTTTGCTGTGGCATCAAGTTCACCAGTAGGCAAGCTTATGAGGTCCACAAAGCTACCAACAAACATCTGACTAGCAAGCACCGCTTCGAGAGGCTCTTCATTGTCAGTGCCGTTCTCACCATTGAGAAGGAGGTTTTGGAATCGAAAAAAGAGAATATACATCACGACTTTACGGTAAAATCTCTTACTTTGAAGCAGCCTCAATATGTGTTCAAGGTTTTGCAATCTCTGGAAAGGAGTCCGCTGGTTGAGATCGAAAACGAAGACTATTGCCTTGCGTGTGAAGTTTCTGTGCCAAAATTCCGCAGGAGTTTCCACTCGAACTGCTCTGACCACCACGCCAACACGGTCTGCTTCTGCTCCAAAAACAAGGTAACTTGGCCACGGCGGAAACAGGTCAATTGCTTCCGAATTCGCGGTTTACCATAGCGTCTTTCCTGGTCCACTCTCGTGCTACCGGTGACTGAATTAACGATGCAATTATTGAAAGAGAAATTATTTTGGCATTTCATTGTATTTGAAATACCTATGTATTATGTATTTATTTGGTGTTAAATTGAAGGTTATTGGACTTTTTTGTCATACGTATTAAAATGGGGAAAGTAAGATTTGTGTAAATCACAAGAGGTCTAATGATGACTGGGTTTGCCTGCGCTGTGCGAAAAAATCATTCTAAACCTGTGCACTGAATTCAGATGGAAAATGTTTTGCCTCAAGTTTTATCGTAATTTCTTTGACCCCTGTTTTGGTTTGGTGCATCTTAAGCGTGGCTTTATCGTGTAAAGGTTTCAAGACCTGAAATTTAACTTCATTTTAGTGGTTTCATGACAATTAGAAGCCACATTAAAATACATTGCGAATGACATGGGGCTCACTCAAAACATATGCATTACCTGACATTATTCATGAAATGACTTTAAATTTTTAAGGAAAAATTTATTTCTGGAAGTTTTGTCAGAAAATTTCTTTTTGTCGTTCGGCATGTCGCAGCAGCGGTTAGGTTACATCAGGTATAAATTGGCATTCGGGACTACTATCTTTCGTATTCGCTTTGCATCTTTCAATTTTCATGCATTTTTTGCCATCTTTTGTTAGTCTTTTCTTCCTCTTCAGTCATTACTTGCTGTTTCTATGCGCACGAAAACCTGTGTAGGAACACACCTTGTGCATAAATTCCCCGTTTTCCATAAATAGTCCATCTAAATGGTCCATTCCATTCGCTTTTTGGAACCCATTACAGGTGGACTTGAAGCTTCACACCTATTTGTAATGTAATGTATGGAGAGCAGCTGCACTTCATCTCTCCCCTGCTGCCCCCAGATCCGGCTGACGGCTCGCATCACGCAGTACCTGAAGGAGGTGATGGACAGCCGCACGGTGACCCTGCACAAGCGGAGGGCCTCCGACACGGCGGGCCCTGGGCCTGCTGGCTGCGCTGCCACCGCCGCTCCCAAGTCCAGGGCTAGTCCCGCCTCTGCCGCTTCCAAACCTGGGCCTAAGGTGAGCAGACGAAAACTGCTACGCTCTGGCAAAATTGTTCTCTTTCTTCTTGGAAATTATAAGCGGCAGGCAGTCGATGCTCCTTGCGACCGCCCATCTGCTCATATTACTTGTTTCGCGCATTGAATTGAAGTCATTGTATTGCCAGTGGTTACTCGCAGTCAAAATGGGCTGTCGTAGGGAAATTGTATTTTCTGATTACCAACTTCATTCGAGTTGGATTATAGTCAAGGTGCTATAATGCTTTGTTCGTGCTCCGTATTGTTTTCTGAGCAACTTCCTATGGATATTCTGACCAATGGAATATGTATTGAGATCATCAGATTTTACCTGTTGCACCCGATATCTATCAATATGCTATATTCGTAGATGAGCGGTTAGTTTAGTGCCGGTCAGGTTGCTGAAGGCTGTGAGCTGCGAGTGTTTTGTCTCATCTGTCGGTGCCCCTGCGCGCTGAGATGAGTAGTTCGGGACCGAACTCTTGATCCTATTTCTCCGATCGATGAACTTGACGAGCCACGGTTCTGTACGATTAGGTATTTCGTCCCTGGATGACGATTGCAGCTACCTTTGGCGAGTTTGCATAAAGAGAACATTCTGTGGACGCTCTAAAAATTCCCTCGGCCGCTCGGTATCGCGCCGGCGTCCCGCATGCCTCCCCGGCTGCTGCGTCCTCTGGGTGCAAGAATTAATGGCATGAAATGAAAACTAGTGTCTGTTGATTACTGACCGGCCGGAATAAATAGCCAATGGGTGAGCTAATGTTATTAATTTATTTAACTGTGCGGCATTTGCTTTGATCTCGACTTTGTGTGTGCAGAGCCAGGCCCGTGCAAGTGCTGCTGCTGCGCCCAGCGGCCCCCAGACGAGGTCGTCTCCAAGGTTCGCGTGAGTGCCCCACTGCCACAGGCTTTTCTCTTGTCAGCTCTGGGCGGGCTTCACTGAAATTACACATGTTAATTCAGTTGGGTCCTATCGACTGAACAATTTTGACTGATAACTAGTGTCGGATTCGTGATCGATTTTGGTGGAGAATGTTTTTTGGGAGATTTGTCAATGTGATTTACCCTTTTTTGCACAAATATTTATGTTACCGTGGAATTTCTCTTGAAGAGGAAATTGTTCAGTTTTAGGCAAGGAAACTTCGGAAACTTGGTATATTTGGATGTGATGTACTCCAATCTTGTGCATCCCGTATCGTCTCTTCGAGGCTCAGCATCGCTTACGTGAAAACTTCCACTTTTCTCTGAGTGATTAAAAAAATGAGTAAAACCATTCCATTCATTCCTCATTCATTAGGTTAGCGGCTCTCGTCACTACATCACACCGGTGTGTACTATTTTTGTCTTAGTGGAATGGGTAGGCCTAACTGAAGTGTCCTCTCATAATTGCATTTTCATAAATTCTGGCGAACAAACATGAACTACATTTTTTTGCGCAAGATACAGCCTCTTTTTAACTGATATTTTTACGCCTCCTTCTTGCATTGGAAATTCGTCCTCATTTCATCATTTTTATTTTTACAGAATCGAGAAGTCTTCACCAGCGTCGACGGAAAACACCCTCTCCTCAGTTGAAAAGCCTTCCCCAGTCCTCAGTGAAGAGAAATCGAAGATTGAAAAATCTCTCCTTGAAGAAGAGGATAATGACTTCAAAGACGATGAGTTTGATTATGAGTTCTCCGGTGTAGATATTGATGACATGAAGGAAGAAATTGTGAAGGATGAAACTGACAAAAAATCTGTTCTCAAAGAATCTGAAGACAATCAAGATGGTGAGGAAGAATACGTAGATGATGAATTTGCGTACGAGTATGACGCATCTCTTGGCAGCATGAATGCCAAGTCCTGCCTTGAGACGCCTGCCACAGCAAGTGTGTCACCTCGGCGCCCTCAAAAGACCAAACCTGAAGCGCTCAAAGATGAAGGGGATGAAATGGAGGACTTTGAATACGAATGTGTGTCAAGTGCTGGAGTCAACAAGGCCCTGAACAAGGATAATGCTGCTGAAACTGTTGCTGAAGGGCAGGAGGACCACAAAGAGGAAGAAGACGAGGAAGAAATGGATGAATTTGATTATCAATTCGAGCCAGCTGAAGAACCTCAAGACCATTCATCGAAGAAACCGGAAACCACCGAGGCTGTTGCTGACAACGAAGCGGATGGTGCCAACGCTGCTTCTAAAGAAACCACAAAAGACTCAGTGGGAGATGAGCGTAGCTCCCCAGAAGCAGACAATGACGATGATGAAGAATTTGATTACGAATTGGCCGATGGGGACAACGAATCAACAGGAGTGAATGATAATGTTAATGGGGATGGTTTAGAAGCCAATGATGAGTTCGAGTATGACATGCAAGTGCCCGAATCTGGGGAAGCCCAAGTCGATGCAGAAGATGATGGAGATGGGTTTGACTATGATATGCCGTCGGAATCTCCAAATGGAACTAAAGTACCTGAGGATATCAATGAGAGTAATGCAAATTCAGATGATGAAATTTCTACCTTTGATTATGAGATACCTGAAGAGGAAAGTCATGTTGAGGAAGACATGAAAGAGGACCCTCCCGCGCCTGCCATCAAGAATACAGAGCACACGTCAGGGGCGACTGATGAGAAAAGTGCTTGTGAGGATACGGCAGGTGTTGCTGCCACGGAAGCCAACAAAGAAGATGAGCGCTCAGAAGAACTTGATGGCAAAGTTGTCCAGACACAGGAAAATTCGATAGACCCTGCGTTGGAGGCTGAAGAGGATGAATTTGATTACCAGTATCCTGCTGCAACGATGACTGTAAGGGATAAAATTGAATCGGAGGCCAAGTCTAGCACTGAAGAAGCGTCTTCTATTAGTAGTGGGTGTGGTGAGGTTGAGGAAGAAAAAAGTGATACAATTCCTGGTACTGAGAAACCGGAAGATGAAGAAGTAGGAATTGCAACAACGCCATCGTCTAAACGGAAACGCCCGCGCAAAGTTTCCGGGTCTGACAAATCAACGGAGGAAAGCGTTCCCAAAGCGACCGCCCAGGCAGTTACCAGGCCCAAACGACGGTCCATCGCTCCCATTCGGTTCAAGTAAACGGAGAAGCCGGACCCTTTGAGCTGGGGCTCTTCAGTGTCTGGGGCCGCCGCGAACAAACACCTGGATGGGTTCATTCTTACCCCTTCGGTATGTGGGTGGCGTCCGCTGAAATTCACGCCAGGAAATTCCTTGTAAATTACTCTGTCTGACCGGAAATTACTCGATCACGGAAGGGTCAATGAAGAGTAAGTTCCTGCAAAATAATTCACTGTCATGACGGGCTTTGGTAAAATATTTTCGGATTAATTTTGCTACTAAAATTCCAATTAAATATGGAAAGGATAAGGGATTAGGCATTTTTGTTTTGAGGTAATACGTTGTTTATGTTTATTTTGCTGTATTAGTTTTCAAACTTAGTTCATGTAGAAAAGAGTAATAAGGCTAGTACAATCGAAATTAGCATTATGAAACTGACTTCAGCTAACCAATGATTATTGTTGCTTTGACTCGCCTAAAATTCAAGTCGGACGACGTTGACTCCAACATTTGTTGCGTGTGACGGTCGAACGAGTTCGCACCGCCTTGATGAGCTGCAACCCAGGGGGTTCAGGGGGAGCTCTGAGCGACTTGGATGAGCAGGTCTTTGTGTCTATTGGCCTCACAGCTCCCAGTTGTGATCCGGTGTGATCCTGCTGCCAGTGATGATCCATTACCGCTGCCTATGGTAGTCTGGTGCTGATACCAGTTGTGATCCGGGACATGGGTGGTCGGTTGTGTATAAATTGTTATCTATTTCTGAATTGAATATTCGTATCAAGGACGCTCTCTTCGACCCAAGAATCGGCCGAGGGAAGAAAATTTTATACATGCGAGTACATCGATCGTTACTGTATTCCGTTTGAGGTACAGGAGTCGGGTGAGAACGACGTTTTGTGTAAAAATCAATTGATATTGGATCAATCTGGCGCCACAGTGTTGTATTGTTTTCTTTTGTTTCATCTTTCTTATTGTATTTTAGGTTGTATTTAATGTCCAAGTCCATTTCTCGTCTGTCGTATGAAAGCTGGGAATCTTTTTGTGTACTGCTCGTGTAACAGGAGTTGCTGCGCACGGCAGCGTGTGCAGAGCTCTGCGAGAGAGAGTCCTCACTGAGCTGAGTGCCGTCTGCAGGCTGGGAGCTGGAGGGCTTGCAGCACCCACATGGCGTTATTGTATTGCGGTGCACGAGGTCTCCTTCAGATCTATAGCACATCAGCAAATTTATGTCCATTGTTTGGTCGTCTTGTAGGATTCGTGCATTGAAGTTGCCTGCTACTTTTTGATGTGATGCTGTTGTCTCAGGTGTTGTTCAAAAAATATTGTTGCTATGAATAAGGATGTCTCTGATGTGCCCAGTTTAAGGACATCCTGTATAGGCGACGCATTACGTATCTTAAATGCTTAGACTAGAGTAGGAAGTTTGTTTTAATTTTGTATTTCCGATCTGTGATTGATTTTTATCGGTTTGACGTACTATGTTAGAGTGATTGATGTATCGTTTTCTGTTTCCATTCAGCTATGCTGACGTATAAAGGTACTATCTTATGCTTTGATCTTGAATTCAGTTTGCATACCTGTATTAGGTATCAGTGCAGTATAATAGTCCTAATATATGCCAAGCGTATAACACGAACCGTCTTCAACTTATAGTGTCATAATGCTAGGAGGCAAATTCAAAAGTATGTGTTTTGTTGGTCTAGGTCAGCTTTTTACGTTATATAAGCTAAAAAACTCTCTTATGGCTTACTTCACTTTTCGCTGATCAGAAAGAAGATTCAGAGGCTTATTCTGGAAGTAAAATAATTTTTTGTTCAGATTAGTTTTCCGTTGGTGACTAAATTTCACGATAGTGGGTAAGAGGAGAATAAATAAACGAGGAGACGCTGCGGGGCAGCACCGCGCTACCCACAATCCGCTCAGATCCTTTGAACTGATCATCACTGTAATCTCTCTGCGTCTCGTTGTAGTTCATTTCACTCGTGAGAAATAAGCTTGATAACCCAGTCGTGACTTGGTAAATCTAGTGTAGTGATTGTGTCGCTTAGTTATTATTTTTGAACTATTTAAACCTATCAATTTCATTTTACCGTGACCTCTGCCTCCCTTGGGTGACCTACGTCACGTTAATAATCGATCCTAGTTGGCTTCCGTAGGAGATGTGGAGTACTTCGGAGATCTCCCGAGCCACGCACCGTAAACTCAGTACTGCAGAGCCTGAGGTCGTGCAGTTATTAACTTGGATAAGCGTTATTCTTTTTTCTGCCCGTTATTTCTTGGAAGCAGCCAGTCGTTGGCGAGCTTCCTTCTGTCCGGCGACAACCGCTTCTGCGTACGAGATGCTGTCATAATCTTCTCAGGCGAATGGTCTGAAAAGTTTCTTATTAAAGATATAGTTATTTTTCTACTTGAGATGCATTATTATCTATTCACTTCTGTAACCTACGTTTCCACCGCGTTTGATCATGCATAAACTCGTGAAACATGACCGCTTGGAAATTGTAGGCATTATTTGGGGGTTTTGCTGACTTCTCTCATTTCTGCGTTTTTTTCCTCATGTCTTCTGGGTACGAGTTCTACTGTCGGATCGGGTACGTCTTGATCCCTTGTGCTCTGCAGTCCACTGTAAATGGTCCTTTCCCTTCTCCTGTGCTCTGCAGTCCACTGTAAATGGGCCCTTCTCGTTCGGCTCAACACACCTAGCCAAGGCACGAAACTCTGCAACCTATACTGCTAGTACTTGTGAAGGTTGTCATAAGTTTTGTTTGTCTGGGAACGGGAGACTTCGCGTCTTTTTGAATACCTTTACCGACTTGTTTCATCTCTTCAATGCTCCCTGAAAATTGAGCAACCCGTGCTTTCTCTATTGAAAAAAAAAAAGATTTTTGATCGAAGATTACTGTCGTTGGAATACATCAGATTACCTTTGATTACAATATCACGTGTACATAAGCGTAGGAAGACTCGTGTGGGTTTCATGTGCATGAAACCTACGCCGAAAATAGTACAGTGAAAACAGGCTTACACTTGTCTGAATTTCTTAGACCTGAAAATGCTGAGATCGCGGAAACGAAGATTTATGTTATATATTTGTCTAATTAACAACCTTTGAACTTCTGTACCTCTTGAGCTTTGCCTTTAAAGATACTTGTTTTCGGTGCGAAATGGGCGGAGTATCCTGAAGCGCCAGTTATAATCGGTTTACCACTACTACTACTTGTCTGAATTTCATATTTTTTCTCTTCCATTGCGAGGTGTAGTTATTCCTTCCTTACCTTTTCTCTGGGGCGAATTCATTGTGTGAGGGTTGGAAGCTCTCCTGCTACGGCAATGTGTGCGCCTCCTTATCTGTAATTTGGCTCGTGTGAGTCATGCCTCTCCTCACCGGCACAATTTTTACAATTAATTTTTAATTGTATATTAAATAGATACCACTTGCACGATTATTTAGTTAAACATGTAAATTTTTCCATATTATCCTCCCTCTCTTGTAGGTAGAATGACCTGTACATATGCTGCTTGAACGTTGCCAGCTTCTTCTCGCGTCACTTGTTACTGTACCGTGCGAACTAGTATATGCTTCATGGAATTTGCCAACTTCCTGGCATTGATTTGACTCTTAGAGTACCACTGTCGAAAACTGTGGACGTTAGAAATACCATTTTATTAGCCTTAAATTTTTTCTCATTATTTCGTTCAAACCTAGCGTAAATATGCCCACAAGTGTATGAACGTAAACGAATGTCAGAGCAATACTTCGTTTATTTAAAAAACATGTTGGTCCGTTTAGGGTTGAAGGGTTCTTGCTGGAATAATCTGTACGAACGTACGAGTTCGAGACGAGTCAATGTTCTAACACCTGTAGCGCTGTGAGGGTCACTGCCCTCCTCTCGAGTGGTCCGTTCAGCATCTAGTCAAGACGGTCAACTAAAATTGTACGCGTTGAACTTGTTTTCATATGGCCTTGTTAGCCTAGGGTGGTAAAAATGGAAAGAAATGCAGGCAAAATCTAATGATCGCACCCTATCTCGTGATCGCAGTCTGTTTCACGGTGAGGAATGATGGGCAACTGAGCGACGTGTGATATTTTGATCTTTTTATGCACTCTTGTGAACACATCGTTGTCGTGTTTTATTTTACGTTGAATTGAATGAACTTTGCGTAAGCTGTTGGGGTACGTCACGATGGAACGTCACGCTGTATTTCTCCTTGGTAAGAGTGAACACCAGCTTGTCCCTCTGAGGCCTCATGCGCTTGTGCCCTTATGGCTGGGAGTTCGGTTGTGGTGCTGGCGGTTGTCCAGGTGAGCTCACGGCGCACCTGGCGAAACTCGTGCGCCAGAGAGGGAACTACATCTTGGTCAAGTCGGGGTCCATCTCAAGACATTACTTATTCTGGTCGATCTCTCAGGATGGACGAGCTAAGTGCACTTGTTGCAAAAACTCTCTATTATAACTCACTTTTGTGAGTTCAATATAAAATTGGAGTATAGATAAATTGTATATATTATTTTTGTGTACATACATCGTTTTAGTTATTGCGTAATCAACTCACTACGAAGTTGAGGTAAGTTAGAGTAGAAAGCACAGACCTACTATGCTATTATTCTTAATTTGTAGGTAATCTTACTTACAGTCATGGATTAAAGCGTGTTGTGTAAATGAATGTCATCTGCTGTACATGAAAGGCTAGTTTCAATACCCTCTTATTGTTGGTTCGATTTTTAACGTTTTGTGTTGAAGATCACAAGACCTTACCGTCTCAAGTGAAGTACAAAATTGGTGCGGATAGAGAACAGCCGAGTCATAGAATGTACACTCTACTGATGTGAGCAGTACAGTGCTGTACAATCTAGATGTCATAGGTCCTTGAATCATGAAATATGTTCAAGATTAACGGATCTGTTAGCTGTGTTGATGCTAAATCAGTTTTTCCATGTGCAAAGAAGCCATGATTCTATTGGAATAATAGATTAATGTTTTGATCACTTTTGCAGCTGCTCTGAATACACAGTTTAGTACCCTAATTCTTATTAAAGAAGAATTGCTCTCAAGGGGCATAGAATAGGCAACAATTGGATTAGGTTTATCGTATTTTGTAGCCAAGCCTACGAGACATGCAGTTTTCGTGCCCATTTTACCTCATTCCATTTTCACGCCTTCTTTGCTGATGATTCTTTATCTTTTCTTCCACTTCCTTCTTAACTTGCTGTTTTTATGCGCAGAGGATCTTGTATGGGAACACACCTTGTGCATAAATTCCCTGTTTCAAGTCCATACTAAATGGTCCCTTCCCTTTCGGTGCGAGATTGTGTGAGTTATTAAAGCGCTGCTAGCTTTACTACTTGTCTTGCATGGAGACTAGCGCCCGCAGAAGCACTGCTAGGTTACTTCAGCTATAGATCAGCCTTCGGGACTTCCGTCGTTCGTGTCCATTGTACTTGTTTTAGTTTTCTCACCTTCTTGGCTATCTCTTCTTTGTCTTTTCTTCTTCTTCCTTCTTAACTTCTTGTTTCTATGAACAAGGAATCCTGTGTGGGAACACACTCATGCGTTGCTCCCATGTTTGCTCTAGGCTAAAGGTTTCGTTCTTGTCGCTCTCTTGGGCTTGCGTTCCATGTGGCTAGGGAGCTTTAAACTAACTGATGATCTGGTAACCTTGGAGAAACTCAGGAATGCTCATACGATAGTATAGAGCTCACATGGAAAGAAAATTCCTTAAAAGTAGTGTTCTAAATTGTGTTTGTCGTATGAAATTCCAATGAGCAGATTGTTGAATTTGGTATACACTGGTGGCGGAGCGAGATGGTGATGAGCCTCACGAGCAAGCTGAGAAGAGGCTGTCGAGCTTGTGAGTCTTCACAGAAATTAATGCCATTGTTGAGGAGCGATAAAATTAGAGTGGCTGTTGTAAGAACGCTGGAACGTAACTGTTGTCATAAGGCAAGATATTTTTGGGGATGGAATTGAAATCGATGAATTTTGGCGGGTAGGCTCGGTAAGAGAAGAAGTCATTGCTAAAAGCAACCCCTGCCGTTTGTGAAGGCATCATTGAGCATTGTACTCCGACGCTGTAATACATATTACACAACTGTAATCCACTAGGAGTATAATTTGGAAAAATTTGAGTCTAATTTTCAACATCGAGCTAGAAAAAAAAATTACGTTTACGTAATCTGCAGTTACGTGTGTATGAATGCTGGGTGTCAGTTTCGAAAGCAGTTATTTTGTGGAGAGAATGAGTCTCAGAAATGATGGGACTGAAAGGAACAGCGCCGCTGGGGGCGGGGTCAAGTCCGTAGCACCAATAGGAAGCCTCGTAGGTGGGGGGCGTACCGAGGTAGTGTTGCGGTGCACAACGTCCTGTGCTCGTGCGGGACTTGCTCCTAGTTTGTATTTCATTCAAGTGCGAGCAATAAACTTCACGGCAGTGTTATGTGTAGCTCAATTAGGTGGTGACTTCGAAGTGAAATTCTTCGTTGACTCGAATGTTATGGAAGACTATGATGTCATCAGCCATTTACGATCTGTGAACGACTTTGTATGGTGCTCTTCATGTAATTTTTTCACAGATTTGATACTTTGGATTGAATGAGTGTAGGATCAAAGATAGTAGAGCTTATGTGAATCATCAAAAATATTTTTCATGGTTCAAACCTGAGTTTTTGCAGCAAAACGAGTGTCTCACGACAAAATGAAGGTGTATACATTTGTAATTTTTCTGCAGCTGATTTGAGCTTTTTTACTTTAACAAATTGGGCCTTGCGTTTGTTGTTTTTGAACACATACTGAATAATTTTGATTGATGAGACAATGGCGTTAACGTGTGCTAAAGAAAATATCGGTAGTTATAATGAGGATTTCTTTATTTTATATTGGCATTCGTGATCCTTTCTGAATCGTTTTGGTGAAGAGTGATTTCAGATTTCATAAAAACTGTCCTAAATTCGTTTTATGTTTCTAGAAATTTCTTCTTAATATATTGTATAATGACGATATGGAAGTGGGTCTTTACATTTTGAGATTGGAGTGATTGAGTCAGAGCCATGACGCTAAACCGCTCATCTCATTTCCAATGTTAGTCAAACTTCCAGGCACCACGATGATATCGTCCCCACAGTGACGTTGCGTGAACGTCACAGACTTCGCCGTCACCAGCACAGCCGTAACGAACTCAGCGTCACCAGCACAGCCGTAACGAACTCAGCCGTCACCAGCACAGCCGTAACGAACACAGCCGTCACCAGCCGTCACAATGAGCAAGGACCACCGCGTCAAGTTCGACGACGCTGCCCTCAGGGCGCCAGAGAAGAGGCGCTCACAGACCTCCCTGGACCGACTGCACTGTCCTCTCCAGCCCTTTGTGAGTGTCGTCCTGCAGGTCTAGCTTTGTCTTTATTTCCCAGCCCGCTAACATACAGCACATCGTTGGGCTTTCAATGCCTCATAACTAACTTAGGTTTAAACTTCATTTTCCAAAAGGAGCCCTACGTGGTTCCGTGGAAGTCAGATTGCCCAACTGGGATTGCCAACCTGGCAGGGTGCTCCTTGGAGCTCAAGTCTCTAGTGAAGCGTCTTGATTGAACAGCAAAACTGTTCAATTTTAGCACTGGTTGGTGTAGTTAAGTTCCTAATTACTATTTGAAATATTCATTATATATTCTTTCAAATTCCAAAAGGGCCAATCCGGACGGTGCATCACACAGGACCGTCATCAGAGAGTGGGTGTTGAGAGCCTGAATGAAACCGTGCCAATTCAAATAATATCAAATAGTTTTCTTATTGTTTTTTGAGTCATCAATAACTTTTCTATAAACTGGTTTGGTCACCTCAATTTTTTTATAGTTTAAGTTGTGCCAGTATTCTTTGTTAATTATTGGAATTGGCCAAATACGTCTCTCTTGTCTGTGAAGTTTTGCCAAAATTTCAAAGCATTGTACAACTTTTCGGTACGGCCATTGAAACTTCGATAAATTTTGTGTGGGATTACTCCGTATAAAGCCAAGATAAACATTTTAGCCAAACCGTATACTCCAAAATGTGACTCTTATCTCTGTAAAAAGTGAGTTTGTTGTATTAATGCAAAATGGTAACTATGTTTGACGTAATATTCACACTCATTTGTAGATTTTCATTTTTGGTGTTTAGAAATAATGCATTCATAAATCCGTAAGAATGCAGATGTTATGTGTAAAGAAGGAAATGGATAATATAAAGAGCATGAGTACATTACAACTTGGTGAGCATCTCTGTTTCTGTCTTGTGCATTTACGGTGTACAATTCTGCTTATACGTTAAAAATTACATGAAGAGTACTTTTGTGTTTAGAATGATGCTCGCTCAATTGGAATCATGAATACGTTTAAAATGACAGTTAAAAAATGACCTGGAACATACTGGAAACAGCATTTAAATAAGCTTGATAATTATGCAAAACATTAAAATAAGATACAACCGGAGATTACAGTCGTAAGGTAGATCTGCCTCAGCGTACGAACATCGAAATGAAAGTAACCAGATTTATGTTCCCGAGCTCTCTTGCTTAATTTAATTTTATTTACGTATATGGTCGTGCTTGGCGAACAACCCCCTGATGAATTGAAAGTTTTTCTTCCCCCGTATAAATTTAAAGTTCTTCTTGAACACCGTGCTCATCATTTCAGCGTGATACGTTTTCGATTTTTTGGCACACGTAGAGAGGATTTTCGATTTACGAAAATGAGTGAGTCAGTTCGAGACTCTTCATCATGTTCAACCTTGTGAAATAATTTTTTAAAATGAATTTATTTATATGTTTATGAACTTTCCCGTTTTTCCTTAGGGAGCTGCTTGTCTTTATTATACATATTTGAGCCTATATCCTTCTTAACTCATTATGCACACTCAGTGAAGCCTTTCATCTCACGAAATTTTGCGGTGCACGTGAGGGGTGCTCACTGACTCCCTCGTGTTACGAAACGCTTCTCATTAAATCCTTGAACATACATTCTTGTTTAACATGACAAGTCAGCAGCGCTGGGATTTAGTGAAGGCGATGATCGAATGTTCCAGAAGTTGCGGCTGGCGGCGACGTACGTGGAGGACGCGCGACTTGGTCATCAGTCAGCCTTCGAGCCCTCTGAGGGGAAACTAAGGTCTGCACGCTTCAAGTTCGTTTTATTCGCAATATTCACGCGAAGTGAGATATTATTTCTTAGACAACATCAGCTGGATGCATGTTTACCAATTGTTTCGTTCGACTCTATCCCTCTGTGAATGTCCCTTGATTTTCGCTAATTTTTATTACATCAACCAATCTTTTTTGCCTTATGCCTAAGACCCCGACTCTCCCTGACCCCCTGCCTGCCCTTGCCAGGCTGTACGCACAGTATGGGCACCCCGTGGCCCGGTGGCTGCTGTGCGCTGTACTCGCCTGCCACCTGTGCCTCGCCGTCGTAGAGGAGCCTGCCGTGGCGGGCTGCAGCCTGCCGTACTGGGTGTGGTGGTGTAGTGGTGGTGTAGTGGTTGTGGTGGTGGTGTG
>VOMN01085847.1:0-66826 GCA_014899125.1 Orchestia grillus
ATGTAATTTTACGAAACCAGACTGGTATGAGTGTCAATATATGGTATTTATAGCAACGATCGTGTTTCTCAATATAGACATGTAAATGTCAACTATTTTCTATGATTGCTGCTGTTAGTTTATTGTGAGATTGTGTTTTCAGGCATAAAATATGTGCTGCATAACAAATTTTTACCTGGCATTTTATATTTGTAGAGCTGAAGCCTAAAGAAATAGAAACTCCGTTATGAAAGTGTGGGGAAGCATGGAGTTGTCAGATTATGGATTTCTCCCTGAATTAGACTAGGAGAACTACCTAGGTCATTTGACTAATCGAATCTTGTGGTGACTACGATGGGTAAGTTAGAGTACTAACTTCATTTTTGTCAGTAAATTTTGAGAATAACTGAAATCTTTATTTTTTAAGTAAAGTCTCGGCATTACTCTATTTCCACACTTAATTTTTCAAGCTTGGTATTGAAATAATTCACCTTTTCTATGCATAGATTACATAAGATATTCTATCTGAAAAAATAGCTAGATATGATGTGGTATCACCCGTCATATGTGTAATAAGTTCAAAGGAGCGCTGTATTCAGCTTCATTTCTGAGCATCCTCGTGTAATGAAGGAGGGACCGTTTTTGACATTGATCCAGTCTAACTTTTTAGCCTCCCCGTTTTTGAATTTGAAAAATAATGCAGAAAAGGGCTAGGGTATTTTAGATAATCTGGCAATAAAGCTAAATGTGGGGAGCTTTGTTCAAGTAAAGTCACTTTCACAGTCGCTCATGAAAATGTCTTTTTTTATTTGTCCTGTGTAAAGGTTTTCTTGTTCAAGTGCTTTTCTCTTGGTTTGAGGAAAATCAAATGCTGAAGAGAGATTATATTCTATTCATGTATCATGCGTGAGAGCATCACTTTGGGAGATTGCTCCTTTTTGTCTTTTTTTTTGCTATATATGTTGAATGTTAACAAGTATTGATTTCAGAGTTTGTGTTGCATTCCAATAACTATGTGGTCGTTGATGACATTTTCAGTCTGAGCTGGAGAGCAATAAGGAGAACAGACGTGGCGGGACTGTGGTTGGAAGCGACGGTCGGGACAGAAGTGCATCTCGCGGCCGAGGGGGTGGTGGCCGTGGTGGTAGCTCGAGAGGCGGTCGGCGTGAGGGCGGCGGTGACGTGGGCAGCTCTCGAGGTCGCAGGGGCGGGGGGCGCGGTCTGGCCAATGGCAGCGGGCCAGTGAGGGGACGTGGTGGGCGAGCGATCAGAGGCGGTCGGGGCGGTGCGGTCGGGTCCGGTGGAGGTCATCTCGGCGACACATTCCACTCGAACAGACAGAACCCGTCGTCCTTCGATGAAACCATTGAAACTTGGGGCGAGCCGTCGGTGGGCAAGATTGACACCTTCGGGGATTCTGGTGAAGTGGCTGGCCTGGGTGACTGGGGCGAGGAGTGGACGGGTAGTTTGGACAAGACGAATGTGTTTGTTCACAGCAGCGTTGAGCCTACCCCACCCCCTGCCTCTGATCTCACTGCGACGGACGCTGCAAAGCTGGTGAACAGCTCGTGCTTGCAGAATTACCAGCAGCAGCCGTCAGGCTCTGTGGCGTCGAGCAGTCCTCAGAGCTACTCTGCTGCCACGGGTTCTGCTAACCAGTCTTATGCAGGCCCAGCGTCTGTGCTCTTGCCTGGTCAGCAGCAACAGCAGCCGTCGCAACAGTCGGGACTGACGGACTCTGCTGCTATAGATCTCACTGCTCTACTGCAGCAAGCAGCACCGCAATCTCAGCACACCGGTGAGGGCTTCTTGTATTCGTATTTTTGGGTTATTCAACCATGAAATTTTGTTATATATCAGCTTCTAATTTTCAATATTGTGTATGTTTCCTTCAAAATCGAAAAGTTTTAAATATTGTGGCATGATCTTTTTCATTCTCCCCGCACAGGACTGGGCGCTGGACGGTCGTTACTGTCGGGATCGACCCCTGCCAACGGCAATGCAGTGCACCTTCAGCAGCAGCAGCAACCACAAGCACCACCACCACCCCAACAACTACAACAACAACCACCTCAACAACAACCTGTGCAGCAACAACAACCACAGCAACCACCGCCACAACACCAGCAGCAGCAACAGACACCCAGTATCTTGAGAGGCATCAGCACGAACGTTGGTGACGTCATCAAGGCGAGTGTGGGCATCAGCACCTTGAGCTCCTCGAGTGGCAGTGGACTGTCGTCCCTCAGTGCCGGGACTGGAGGCCTCAGCTACCCTGGTGCTGTGTCGTCGAGTTCTGTGCCCTACTCCTCTTCAGGACAGCACTCCATATTTTCTTCTGGTGAGACTTTATCTTCAATGAACATTTGTTCCTACTTCTTGGGACGCTTGTGTGAGCGTTGTCGTTGTTCGTGACGCTTTTAAATTGCATCACATTCTCACTTTGGCTGTTTGGTCCTCTTCGATTATCTTTCAGTTTGATCAATTCTATAGTCAGTTTGCCCACACTAATATTAGCCGAAGCTCGATTGTAACCTGAGCTATAATAAGTGCATTGTCGGACACCAAAATCAAGAATCTAGGGTTAAATTTTAATGTTAAATTACCTCAGCTTTCTGTAGGCCTTCGGGACTTCTATCTTTCATGTCTATTTTTCTTCTTTCCATTTTCATGCTCTCTTTGCTGTTGATTCTTTGTTTTTTCCTCCTCATCCTTCTTAATTTGCTGTTTCTATGCGTAGGTGATCTTGTGTTGAAATATCTTTTGCTTCGATTCCCTGTTGTCTAAAGTCCAAACTAAATGGTCCCTTCTCTTTCGGTGCGAGTTGCTAAAGCGCTGCTATCCGTACTATTACTGCTCTCATATTCATTTCAGAAATCTATGATTAGTTTTTATAGCATGGCCTTTCAGACCGTACTCAAGGAGCCTTCATTCAATAGTTCTGGTTGATGATTGTGAAGTACTTGACCTGTTGGAGTCTGCACATAGCTCTGGCGATGTGTTCCTTTTGCATCTCATCGACTGATAGGATGATGGATCCGTCATCGCGAGTCAATGTAGCCTTTTTCTACCTGTTTTTGGATTGTCTTTGAATCCTTTAACTTTCCGAAACGCTTTAGTTGTGTCCACGGCACGTCGGGAATATTTCATCATCTGAGCAATTTGCCTTTGAGATATTTCATCTGTATGATGAGCTACGATTTGACTTGTCTCACACCCGCTCAACTCCCTTGTTTTAAACATTTCATCATTCCTACACTGTCTTCATAGTATTTCAGTGTGAAACACTGAAATAATTGATTAAAATAAGTTGATTTTGGGCGTTGGTTTCTCTATAATTGCTTATATACGTAATGTACAATACAAAAACACTGATTGAATAAAAAGGAGGGTCGGAGAGATATTGAAACTGGTATATAGTGTGAATATATCATTTGAACTACCATTTGCACGAGTTTCAGTAACATAGATAGCAGAACCCCCCAGAACACTGGTGTGACCTCATACTTTTAGAAAAGGCTCCTGATGCAAATGTTTGGATCGTGCGAGTTCACTATTTTCCATAGTTCATTCATTGTGTGAGTCTTTGATTTGGATCACAATTTGGAAGCTCTAGTACATGTTTGAAGCAATTTGTGTCTGACACTCGTGATGTTGGGGCGCTCAGGTCTTCAGAACGAGGTGGCCAGAAGTCTGAGTGCAGGGCTCAGCAGCAGCGCCAGCAACAAGTCGGACAGCAAGCCTGGCGTGATTCTGCCCGGAGTGGTGCCCCCGATGGTGGGCCAGCGGCCTAAGCCTGCTCGCTCCAAGGCGCCGCCTACCTCCTCCAAGGTTCGATGCTCGTCCACGGACACTTTCAATTGGCTTTTTGTTTGGGTTGTAATTCATGGGATTCTTGTTAGTCTCACTGACCTAGGCAGTTGGAAAAGTATGGGCACAAATTGCTTTTCATGATGTATCTTTACGCAGAATTAAGCAAGAGCTACATGCCAACAAAATTGTAGTTAAATTAACATTTAAGAAAAAACGAGTTGAGAGAGGCTAGGTTTTAACGTTAAATTGAAGAATAATAGTAGCACAACATGAAAATCAATTCGCATTTTATTATTTTCCTTTTGCAAAATTTTCTTGTTGAACTTCTATTACAATCATCTCTGTTCTTACGGGGACTTTCTGGACATTTATTTTATGGTAACAGTATATTTGTGGCATTAACTTGATTTTACTCTGTGATACTGAACCTGACAAACTATGTTACCATTACTACTACTGCGATATTGAACTTGTGTTTAGGTTTGTGTAAACCAAGATGTCTCCTGTCCAGAAAGCTGAACGTTTTACCCATTTTCCTCACTTAAGTTGCCTCGGTTCTCTCAGATTCCGGAGTCTGCCGTAGAAATGCCTGAAGATGCAATGGGGTCTTTAGACCTTCAGCTGTCAGGTCTGAAGTTCGGCACTGACGGTTTCGACTTCATTCCCGAGCCAAACAAAAGCTCACCGTCGGCTGTTGCTCTGAGCTCTGCAGATGCATCATACCCGCCGCCCCCTGCTCCGTCTGTGAGCTCCACGTACGCTAACAACTCCCCGTACGTTGTGGAGGCGAGTGTTGCTGCTGTCGCTAGCTCGCCGGCATATGGCACTAGTGTAGCTGCTGCTGCAGCCGCGCCTCCTTCGGTGTCGGCTGTGCCGAGCTCCTACTCTAACTCATCTTATCCCTACGCTTCTGCTTCTCTCAATTCTTATTCGAATTCTTCACATCCTACTAGCAACTACTCGTCGCTGTCGTCTGGTTTGGAGAGAGCCGAAAATACCAATTCTGCTGTCAAGCAATCGCAAAACGTGAGTAAACATGCATTTCTCACATTTATAACCTACAATGTGTGTATTTCACTTAATGTTGTGTTAGTTATTTATAAGGTTCGAGTACAGAGCTGAGTCACTATATAAAAATCATGGCAATGGTCATTTTTACATGAGCAAAAGCTCCCACGAGTACCAATGAAAATTATACTTGAGCTAGCAAATTATGTGATGCTGGAGGCCTAAAGATTTACATGGTAGCGATGACTGGGATGTTGGGCCTTCGTTATTTGAAATTGAGACACCGAAATTCACTACACTCTCAAGCATCCACTGAAGTGCGATCAAGTATTCGGTCAGTTTTGGAATACATTGGGAAGTGGAAAATAATGGAAGTACATCAGAATGAAATATTGCTACATTTTTCCAATGATATTTAAATTTAGTAGCAAATATGGTTAATTAGACAAGAAAATATATTCTTGGTAGGTATTTTTGAAGTTATCGGTTCTACTAATAATATTTGTCGTGAGTTGCGCATGCTCTGTGATAACTACGTTTTTATAAAAACAAGGATTTGAGTGGTACCATAACCTTGTACGCGCTGGTGTGAGTGCGACTTTCTCTTACTTGATGTGTGCTTCAAGGTGTTGCATTTCAATGTCGTGTGATTTTTCACGTTTGACATGTGCAGCTCTTGTAAATACTATTCCATCACTTCAATCTGGTCAAATTTATCTGTTGATTGGAAGGACGCATGGAAGACTATTTCATTGCCCATGAACGAGAAGAACTTTTTGAGAGACGGAGCGCTGAACTAAGCTTCTAACTTCTTTAAAACGTTTTCATGATTAAATTTCTCTGTTGTTTTAGAAGAACAAGAAGCATTCATTTCTGTTTCATATTTCTTTTTCTGTTCGCGGGAATCATGGTAATCACTTTTCTGTTGAATCATTGCAACAATTTCACAGGTTTCGCCCGTTGTTATTGCAAGGCATCAGTTGTGTTCTTGAATATTTCGTTGAAGGCTTTCAATTGTCCTGTTGAAGAGCAGGTCTTCTCTGTTATGAGATATTTAAAAAAATCAATCGGATACACTAGTTAACACATAACAGAAGTTTCATTGTTTAAATTTAATTATTATTTAATGCGCTAAGTTACTGACTTGCTTTGTATAAAAAAAACACCCAAAATCTGAGACCTACAACTATTTGGGTTTTTCGATGGTGAATATATTTGTTACTTCTATCCTTGATTGAACACATTGGCATCTAAAAATTATATATATTTGATCATTCGAGCGTGTCTGCAGCTTGTCCACCATTCACCATTTTGTTTCTTGATTTCTGTTTTTATTTTTTGCTATTGGGTGAAGTTCAATTATCGAATCACATAGTTTTATCATCGAATGGGCAATTGAGAGGTACATATATGTAGGTACTCAAAATGCAGTGCAGATGTAGCATGCTTAATATATGAATATCATGGGGAGCATGCTTCGAACCAGCTATTTTCTTATTCTCCAGCTCCACGTACATCAGATTAAAAAGCAAATTTACATTCGATTTACAACTTTGTAGTGCTGTTATGCCTTTTAATTTATCATAAGTTAATAATATCTCAAAATTTTAATACTTCTCTATGTGACTACATAGCCTTGCTTAAGAAAGGCAACCATTTCTGATGACATAAATTATTTATGTTAGTGCTCTTGGAGAAAATTTCTTTATTTTACAATTTACCTAAATTTCAAATAAATCTAATTTCACAAAACGTCAAATGTTTTCGAAATCTGTGAGTGTAGTTTATATTAGTAACACCTTGACTGAAAGGAATGCTTGCATCCGACTACGTCAACTTGATCCTATTTTCAATGAAGCAAACCAAGTAGCCAACCCGCACCAGTCATTCGTATGGCATGTTGTGTGGTCTAACTCGGAAGTCGTGTTGTTCGTAGGAGGGTCGTAGGCGGCTAGTTAGCAAGCTTTGTGTGACGCGTGTACTCCTCACCCTTGCCAGCTTGGGCCGGAACCCATCCCATTCCCGGGCAGCCAGCAGAACAGTAACGACGGCAGCGGTGCGCAGCACCTCAGTAGCACGAGCAGCGGCTCTAATGCTGACGCCACTGTTGGTGTGGTTGCTGCAGCCTCCAGCAACTCTTACCTCTCTATGCGACCTGCTACCGGAATCGCAGTAGCGGCTGGGGCTGGAGGCTCGGGTGGTGTGAGCACCACACATAAGAAAGACATGAGTGGGTTGTCGGTGGGTGCGGCTGGTACAGCACTCGGTGGGCTTGGGTCCACTAGTGCAGCCTCTGCTGCAACTGCCTCTCACTATTCGTACTCCTTGCCCTCCAAACCCACCACCACCTTCCCTTCTCCCCCTTCTGTTCCCTTCTCTCAACAGGTGAGTCATCATCTCTGAACACCTTCCAAATACTTTTCTCATACCATTACCTGCCATCCATTGTTATAACTTTCTCTTTTCGGTTGTTTGCCACCCTTTAATTTTGTGTGTTTTTTCTTTATTGATACATTTTGCTTCGTTCTTATGCCTTTCAAAATCAGGTAGGAATTTTGTGAACAAGTATATAGAGATACCTTCACTTCCTTTTAGTAGTAGTTTTCCATGCCCTTCCAAGAAAAATTTTTCTATTGGCTGTACAGTTATGTTTCATTTTAGATGATAATTCCTGCGTAAAATTTAAAGTTCTCATTCGGAAAATTTTTGCATTATATGGGTTTCTATGAGCATTAATTTGATTTTGGCGCATCGCCTTCTGTGTAAATAAATTGTTTTCTTGTTCTTCGTGTGGTGACGCAATGGTGCCTGATATGTACTTCTTATATTAGGTGAAACTGCCTTTGCGCTTGTGCATGCAAAAATAACAACAGCCTCCTCGAATATGGTTTTCTGTGTTTCTCTTCCATATTTAGTTGGTTCTGATGCGGTTTATGTTTTGCTTTGAGTACAGAGTTCTTTTAAATTTGTTAGAACTTCGTAATTGGTGTTTTTATGTGCTCCCGAGTTTGACTTTTTAGTAACTAGTTTCGATCTCTCCCTTGATTCTCTTTGCATGAATTTGGTGGGATTGCTTAAGCTCTTTGGGGGCTTGGTAACTATTGTGAAGGTTTGCATTCCATGTAAGTTCTATGTCAAACGAGAAACACGAGTTGAGGAAATGGATGCATTTTACTGCAATGCTAAGGCTCCCAACTACCAAGAGAAAATAGATGCCCAAGAACCTTTTGTTACATGTTAAGATGTATTTGGTCAATATTCTTTACGCGTTTCATTAATAGTACTCATACTTACATGTTCCGAGTGTTTCACCAAAACTGTCAATATTAAATATTTATTGGATCTCTTTTTCATCGGATTCCAGCCGCCATTGAATGGTGCAATGATTTTTAAATGACTTTTTAGTTTTGCGTACAGTTTCAAGTCATTGCCCTCGGTCTTCCATTGTGAAGATATATTTTGAGATCACAACAATTCCTCCATTGGCTTATCATGCAGTTGGGGCCAATTGTATTACAGCAAAGAAGCCCATCTCCAAAGAAAAGAAAATCAGTTTGCTAAGAACCATGAGAATTTTTTTTAGCTAAGCATTAGCTTTGTTTAACTGAGGGACTAGAAAGTGTCAATGTAGAATGTGAAAGATCAGGGAGTATCGACGAGCATTTTTGGTAAGTGGCCGATGCGTCATTTCGATGTACAATAACTCTAGTTGTACAGTTTCCTTTACTATATGTTTCTTTCTGGGTGAACTGGTCCTTATTTAGCTGAGGGTATCTCTTTGCATCCAATTTATTCTAGTTCTCTGGTATTACAAAATGATCATTAGTTTAGCTCTAGCGCCTTGCTTTAGAGCTCCTGGTGCTACTGTACAGGGCTCGTCTATAGTACGTGTATCAGACGTTTTCTTCAGTATTCAATTTACTAATCGTAACAAATTTTTGTGCAGAATTCGTATTCGAGTAATGGCCAGGACGCAAGCAGCAGTGGTGATGGGAGCTACAACAGCAGTGCCGCTGTGAGCAATGCCTTGTCGGGGCATCAGAGCAGCACGCCTGCTGCTGCTGTCGCTGACTCGGGCCAGGTTGTCTCTGCAAGCAGCACCAACAGCTTCACATCCTCCTCCTACGGGGTCAGAGTTCGTGTCCAGTTTAATTTATTTTCTTTCTTCTTTTAATAACTCAGTGCGTTCTTTGCTATGGTCTTCGCAAATGATAATTTAAATATTTTGTGTTGTTTGTGGGTGAATGTTTTTCTTGTTTTGAAATACTGTACAGAATGTGTTCTCGTCAGCAAATTTGTTGGCTTATCGCTATTGAGTGCTCTACTGCACTCTATTGTGACACGACGCTGGCAATATGAATCGCTTGAGGAACACAAAAATAGCAGACGTGCAACTTGCTAATTGTAACGCCAGACAGGCAACCAAGTTGTACCAAGAGCGTTTTCCAAACCATTACAAACCCGATCATGAAATTTTGTTAAATTTTACATTAGTCATGTGTTTTTTTAAAAACTGAAGACCTGTGATGGACTGTGTTTTGTATAATTTGCATTGCGTAATTTAAAAAGGGTGAAATACTTTTGTGAATTCGGTGCGATATGACCCATGTCATCGTAGCGCTAGTAACCTTGGTATTACTACTACTTTGGATCTCGGTACGCGGACAAAATATCATGATTTGTCATTGATGCTGTTGTATTGATTATCAATATTATTTTCTTATACTGCAAATGTCAATTTTGTTATTAATGTAAATGAGACTCACCAGTTACTTTTATTGTGCAGACGGTTTCCAATAGTGGGGGCCAGCAGGGAAGTCAGTCCCAGCAAGAGCAGCAGCAACAGCAGTACCTGGCTGGTGGAGGCGGTAGCAGCGCTGCAGTTCAGTATCAAAACAGCTACAATACTTCGAGCCACTCCGGCCTGTCTGCGTCGATGAATACCAAAGCTCTTACGCCTCTGAAGGACACATCTCAGGTATTGCATGTATACAAGGTTTTCATTTATTATTCGCGCTGTATGAATCTGATTACTTCGAAGGGTTCCTTACTTCAGCCTCTCTGATTGAAGACAAATCTCCTGCCGTGGTTAGGAAGTTATGCCGAAATTTTGTCCTGTTTGTTCTCCCTCAGAGGGACTTCGCGCTCTTCTTAAGTTTTATTTGGCTTTTTAATGCAAATTTAAATGCACTCTTGAAGGACCAGTTCAAAGATTGCAAGTTGTATTAACATTGAAAGTTTATCGGGAATAAGTATAATTTCTGAGTATTTTTTATGAACTTGTATATTGAAGAATACTGGTGAGCTTCTGAACATAGCCATAATAATGTTCCAACATGTATTTTTTAGTTTCATTTATTTGTGAATCCCGTATAGATTACTCACATGGACGATTCTCTTTTTTGACGGGAAAAATTCCTGCATGACTCGAGCAATGCTGGCACCAAGACTTGATGGAAAAGTGTAAGGGTAACGTGTAGTTGTCATTGCAGTCAAGCTACAACAGTGGTGAGAGCAGCGTGAATGCCGTGAGTAGCAGCACTTCTGCTCCGAGCAGCAACTTGTCGCTGCAGGCGTCTTCGGGAGCCTCTCAGCATCAAGTGCAACAACAACAGCAACAACAACAGCAGCAGCAGCACAAGGCTCCTTCAACCTCCGTGCCTCCCCCTGGTAAGTAGAATTTAATTTGTCATTTAGCGTTGTTGTGAAACGCAATTTGGCTAGCTATTGTGTAATACATGCGTCTGGTATTCGGACTGGAGGGCGAAAAACTTTTGAATTACGTACACGTTAGACTGTTTTTTTACTTTGGCAAACGAGCGCCACCTGGTGACTGTATCAGTAGGGCCTGGCAGGTAGCGCTGCTTGTAGCTCACATCTACGGAAACATGAGAATTTTACCCTTGTTAACTTTCTCATTTTGGAAGATCAAGTGCCGGCCCGAGCTTGGTGAAAACTGCACCGTAGATGAACTGGCTCGGTCGCATTATTTTCTTGAAGTAGTTCTGCTACAGATGGGTTTTTGTGGTTTTTAAGTGCTGTGTTTGCTACAGATGCAAGGAAGAATGGCTGGCTAAATGTTTTTAGTTTAGGAGTTGGGTGTATTGTAAACTCGTGTATTGTGATGTGCAGGAGTGCCTCAACAGCAGACCCACCACCACCAGCAACAACCCACGCACATCGCCGCTCAGCATCAGGCTGCTGTAGCGCAACAGCAAATATTGCTTCAGCAGCAACAACAGCAACAGCAGCAGCAACACCAGTTCGTTAACAACAACGCTGCCCCTCTACAGCCAAGCACTATGCCTTTCTTCCCATCCATGATCTATAGCTTTGAGGAGTTGCAAATGCTGCAGCAAAGAATGCCTCACATCGTAAGTACTGGTCTTTTTTTATTGGCTTGCCTCATAATTTAAGAATCTTGTTGTAAATCAATTTAATGTATGAAAAGAATATTTGGAGACGATGCATATTAGCTCTTGCGAAGTTGCTCACCGCGTTGAGCGCTGGAACTAAATATTTCCAAGTTGTCTGAATTGCACGGCTCAAAATCAAGTTATTGGGTGTAGGTCTGAAATTTCTTATGTCAAATTAGAGAGCGCAGCAAATTTCAAGGTACTTCCAAAAGTAAAAAAATTCGTGCCTCGACGTGATACATTATCGTCATTCTGACATATTCAGGTGTCTAAAGGTGACCGTCTAGTTGAAGAAAATGCTTACTTGGACATTGTCATGTACCATTTTTTTTATTGTAGGTTAACGGTTTTTATTAACTGCTGACTAAAAAGGAACTTAACAAGCTTAGCGTAAGATTCAGGTTGCATGCTGAGGCTGGTTGACACTTGCAGGCTCAGCAGGTGCCGTCTACGCTGGCCGGTACACGGGACGCCAGTGGGCTGAGTGCAGGAGCCTACAGCGCTGCCGATATGACCAAGTTCCGCACTGACCAGAACTCGTCGCCTGTTCCCTCAGCTATCAACACTCAGGTAAGCCGAATTTCAACAGTTTCGCTGTATCTTTACTACTACCTATGATTCAAATTGATAGATATTTTCAAGTCTTGACGCTTTGCTGGTTGAATTGGTGGTAAACGAACAAATACGGTATTTTCCTAATCTAAGGGTTGCAAGTGTCGTAACTTTCTGTGATTTCGTCAGTATCGAAAAACTTGAAGTAAACTCGAAGATTGAAGGAGTCACGCGTCTTCACAATGGGTGTGTTCCTGTCAATGACCCTCTGTTATCAATTTCGGTCGCAGGGAGGCCATGCTGGACCGTACATCGCTAATGCTGGCAGCGCCACTGCGATGCACCCACTCTACATGTACCACCACCAGAACGTAGCTGTGCCCAACACCTTCGCGCAGTATGCTACGCCTGCCATCATCCAGCTACCCGCCAACACTGGCTCGAACACTTCACAGTTCCAGCCTCAGAAGCTCCAGTACAATGCTGCAGCTCCGGCTCCCACCTACTACGAGTCGCAGGTATGGGTAGTCTTCTGTTGAGTTCATATTCTCTTCAAAAGTGACCCGCGTTCTAAACTTTTCATTCTGCAGTCATATTTATGATTCAGGTGTTTATTGAGGCTTTACTACGTTTTTTCTTTCTTTTGGTTCAGATTACTCTAGATGTTAAGCATAATTATAGCTCACCGTTGAAATTTTTTGGACTAAATGTAACGTTCATCTATTTTTACTGCATTTGACTATATTGAATTTGCATACCTTGGGGATTTAGGGCTCGCTTAGGGAAATATAATATCCTAAATTCCACTACAGTGAGTCTACTGGTAGTGCCTGTCCAAGTGTAATTTTGATAATTCAGCCCAAACCAAGAGGCTCACATTTTCATGCCTAATAACTGAAACGAAAAGAGGTTACTTGTACACTGGAGACAAAAAGGCCTGTAATTGGCTATTGATAATTTCTCGAGTTTTATGGATGGGATCGTTTCTTGAAAATTTTACTGTGTACACAATACATTCTAAATCTGTTCTAAATGCATCTGTTATCATTGTACCTTTTTGGTATTAGTGTATACTAATTTTACCTTTAGCTACTCAAGCAGATTCAGCAACACTCGTTGCAGAGATCTAATGTAGTTCGGTTTTGTTGCTTTATCTTTTTTTTTCTCTCAAGGAAGCCTGGTTTACTGTATAATTGAATTAATGCGCGAGTGCTTTTGTTTCTATATCTCGTTTTCTCAAAAGTTTTTTATGTAAGATACTGCTTGTTTTTTTCTTTTTGTGACAATCGGAGTACCGAAATTTTAGCAAGCATTAACACTAGTCTGACTCTCTGGTCAACTTTGTGTACGTAAGTTCACCTCTATGCGCTGTACGATCATATTAACGAAAAACATATTTTTAGATTGTGTATGAAGTAACAGAAAACTTTGGCTTAGTTCTCGTTTCGAACGTAAGTCTGTTCTAACATGTAGTGAAATCTTTACTAGCGCTTGGTATAGCTGTATTCTGCTGTCCAGGGGGCTGGAGACTACAAGGCTGGCTACAGTAGCGGCAGCCAGGCCGCTTCTAAGCAAGGCGTCGGTAGCAGCCAGGGTACCATGAACAGTTCGGTCTCGGACCTTCCTCCATACAAGAATCATCTCACCAAGGTACATAACGCGCATTTTTACCTCACACGTGTTTCGGTGTTTGTTTCTTAGGTTGCATTGTATATCAAAATGCTAGTCAGATGAACCTCTCACGGTTAGATTTAATGCATGATTCTGCCTTAAGGTTGTGCACGGGAGCTTTCCAAACTTCAGCGGCAATTAGTCTGCTCGTAGAAAGCGGCAAACCAGCTCTATAGTATCGTTAGGTGCAGCTTACGCTCCAGTACCTCACGCGACTCAAGCAGCTCCCATTTACTGCTATTTAGTATAGTGTTATCGGAGAAGCCCAAGATAATGAATTGTCCCCACACTACATTTCTTCCTCCACAAATAATGAGGCACTGGTCGACCTTACTCAACTTCCTCCCCTTAGGGTTATCTCGTTATCTTGACGTACTGACGGGGCAAATCCTGATGAAAACATTGTTTTGGAGCAAGATCCCGAAGAGGAATGACCCATCGAATGTTTTGCTGAGGCATCTGTTTTTGGCTCATTTACATAGTGACCACTCGGAAGCTTTTTGCCTGTAGACTGACGGTTCGAAAGCGAGCGGCGTAGTTTTCTGTGCTACGGTGTCAGATGATGGGATCGCGGTACAAAGATTATTCTCTGAAACATTTATTTAGTCTGCAAAACTAATCGCCATTCGGGCCGTGCCGCGTGTGGTTGAGGAATTAACTACTTCTGGCCCTTATGTTGTTTTTTCTGACTTCAAAGCTGAGGGCTCCTCAAGCCCTCAGAGCTTATAACCCTAAGCACCCAATTATCGCTGAAATTGGGTTTAGTCAAATGCGACTTGCACACTCCCAAAAGAGTTTGTTTGTGTTGGGTCATGTTGGTGTGCTTGTCAATGACCGAGTAGACGAGGCAGCACAGAGTGCCGCGACCTCTATGGTGGATCCGGCAAACGCCGCTGTTCTCTGCCCATATTACTATCCACCAATTACCCTGCCCATGCTATCCCGCAATTAGAGCTTCATTAACAATCCTCTGGCAACAGCAAGAGGACAGTGCAAGAAAAAACTACGGAAAATGAAGGAAAATATTCGTGCCTGGCCTTCGGTTTGCCAAAATCGTTACGAGGAAGTTCTACTGTGTCGACTGAGGATTGGTCGCACTCGTCTTGAACGCACGGGGATTCACTGGAGCGTCGCCCGCCTCCTTTTTGGGACGGTTGCCTACTGCTCTATTATTACAGTCCATATAATGAAGGAAAATAATAGTGGGACTTGGAGTAAACTTTCGTCTAGTATTGTAGCCAGAGCTACTAAAGCTCTAGCAAATCAGTGGTGGTACTACTACTGCTGCTCCAATTCCTACTCAAGGGACTCCTACTCTTACCCCATCTCTATGCGAGTGCAGTCACTATTGATTCGTCTGAAAGATACCAATAGTTTTTTTAAACGAAAGTCATTTGAACTTTGCCTTAATTGTAAGGGAATATTTATAAATTATTGAGA
Organism: Orchestia grillus; assembly: GCA_014899125.1. NCBI lineage: Eukaryota > Metazoa > Arthropoda > Malacostraca > Amphipoda > Talitridae > Orchestia > Orchestia grillus. The sequence continues at coordinate 14,880 of VOMN01085847.1, forward strand.
AGGATCGTTACATTTCAGCGGCAGTCTTTGTTGGCTACCTTTCGCGACGGTCCTATGTGTCTTGCAACCCCAGCAGAGTAATTTATTGCCGTGTCAGCGATAATGGTAGTCGATGCGCAGCCCGTTTCTTCAAATTTATTCTTCTTTACAACACTTATGAAGACTAGTTGTCTCTATCTCGGTAGTACAATTTTGTGAGAATTGCACTTGCGTGAAAGTAGTATTTTTTTTTTTTAGAAACTTTTTCAGGGTATATCTTCTCTCGTGAGTAACAGTATTGTCGTAGTTCAGGATTAGCAGCTGCTGTTCAAGTAAAGTTGACATGGGCTGGGTGGGGTTTATATACTCGTATATGATTGCAGATGCAATTTTAATATTAAATGTTTCTTAGTGAACGATTACGTATAAAGTTTACTGCATTTCCACCAGTCGTACGAGAAGTCTGGCTTTCACACGAGTACACCGCCGCCCTTCAACATGGCTGGGTCTGCCGGAGCGCCTTACGCTCACCCTCAAGTGTACCTGCCGCCGCTGCCTCAGCCTCAGCACCACTCCAACCTCATGCATCACCAGCTGCATCAGGTCAGTCGACTTCTTTAGCTTAGAGTTATATATTTCCAGGACTTGCTACAAGGAAACTCGTTTCTCTTATGTAAGAATATTTATGGTAGTATGCTTTTCTAAAGAAAATCGTCGTTACTCGTTGATGGTTAGAAGTTGGCTTGTAATTTTGAAATGAGCCATGATAAAAATGAAGTAGTGTGTGGAATGTTGTTCTCTGTTGAGATTTTTTTCTAATTACTTAGAGAGTTGTCTGTTAAGTTTGTGTCTCTGTTGTAGGTTTACATATTGAGTGAACTTCTATGAAGTCTATTGAAACAATTCTGATGGAATTCGGATATAACGACAAAAAAATAGGAAAATTGCCTAATTCACAATGAACGAAAATTCAAAAATTCAAAATAATGAACCAAACCTTACTATAACACAAAGGAAATAGAATACGAAAGAATTTTAAAATAAAAAAAATACCATCCATCTGCGCAATAGAACTTGTCATTTGATGAGCGCTTGCTATTTTTTCTGTCATTATTTGCTCACAATGTTGTCTTGTGTTGAAGTTTAGAGCTGTCAGTCGCCTAGGAAGACTTGCAAACGCCGTTCGTTCCAAATGTAACATATATTCGTTAACGAGTCCACCAGTTTCTTGTCACGCTGAGATCGTCGTTAAGCTCAGTGCTTTTTTAGGATTTCTTCGTTTATGTTGCTAATTTACTACTGTTCTGATCAATTCGATGCTCACGAGGGTTCACAAATTAGAGTTGCGGTTTTGTCTGGCTTGCAGGGCACGCCTCAAAACACTCATATTTTGGAACTTTTACTTAGATTGTGGAGCCATAGCTTCGTCAGTATACCTTTAAAAATTGGCGTTCTTCGATTGCATCCTGAACTACCCACGTGAGAACCTGTGGTATACTTGTTACAGTACGATTTTCATTTTGGTCTAGTTTCGTTTTAAACCGATCTGAATCCCTGGGGTGTAGGATACCCGCGCCGTGTAGTATTAGTTTTTCAGTATGGTACAGTATGACGAACTAATTATTTCTTGTGTGTTTAGATTATTTTAGATGGATTATGGAATGTTGGTGGAAAAGAGGCGGGGAAAATTGTTACATGTAATAGGAAAGGGTTTATCAAATGTCGAGGCCTTCCCTGGTCTGGGTCATATCAGGGATGAGCTGAATCACTTCATCGCTCGTCGTCTAATTAAATTTTTTGCTCAAGAAATTATAAATGTTGAGCAAAATTCAGAATAATGCTTGCATTTCTTCTCTTGTGAACCTTGCGTGGGCTGATTTGAGCAAAAGCCATCGTACGAATGTGTCTAAATATTAGCGCTCATTTGAGTCCGGTCCCGTTTACGTACAGGGATCCCTTCATTTGAAAGAAGTTCTCTCGCATGATTTCCTTTGTTGAATTTTGCGTTATGGGGCTACTAAATTTGACATTTTGGCAATGATTTAAGATTACTATTTGAAGTCAATAAAATACACATGTTAAAATTAAATTGGAATTTGAGAGCACAATTTGCTTCTTGAAACTCAGATCGCGACTGAGTGGAGCCTCGAGTGCTTCCCAGGATATATTTAAGAAACTGTTTCGCGTTTGGTGTTCTACGCTGTGAGGTTTTATATCAACAGTCAAGTTGGCTGTCACAATTCCCTAACCCATTTCCAAAGAGGACTTAATGAACGATATCGCGCAGGATGGCGGCAGCAGCAGCGGTCAGCGTGGTAGCTCGAGCGGAGGTCAGAGCAAGACGGGCTCGAAAGGCTACCCGGGCCAATTCTGGGGCAACTCGTAAGCCAGGGGTGACCGCAGACCAGCGGTGGAGTGCTGCGAGCTGCTTCGCATCTGCTGCAGCTCTCTGTTATGCCCCGCTTTTGTGTACCCTATGTGCGCTGATTAAAGTCCCTTACACATACATTATTAACTATACACGCGAATTAGGCATAGTTTACGTACGTGCACTCCTTCATTTGAGCGAAGAAGTGCACTCTTGGTCGTGTCCTTCATTCGACGAAATCCTATGTACTCTCATTCTCGGCCAATGTGCTCACGTATAGGTTTGCAGGTGTTAATTTATCTTGTTTTTCTTGTTTCCTTTATGTATAATCTACGTGCGCTAGACGCTCACATCTGATGCTATGAATTCTGTAACATTATGATTTACTTATGTTACCTAAGTCGCTTTTACAGTTCCTTGGTTTTTCATTGGTGATCGGTGTCTCATATTGATTGTTAAGGCGAAGATGTGTTCAGTCCTCTCTAAAGTGTACATAACAAATCGTATGAATAGGCCTGCGACAAATTGTCTGGGCATGATGCATTCAAATCTTGGCTTTTTTATACCGTCATCTATTCTAGTTCTTCTAATAATCCATGGCTATTATATATACAAATTTCAGTAGGTGTAAGTCGACAGTGGTAATCTTTCCCCTAGTGCAACCCTCAATGTAGACTAACCTTAGCATTTACTTGATTGCCCATTAGTGTGCTGTGCCTGTCGACACCTCTCTTTATTGCTGTGTCAGTCACTCATTGCCGCGTGATCACCATGTCCCTAAACTTGTACCTTCTTTTCTAAATTCTTTCTGTATATTTAAGTACTTATTTCCAAAGGATAGTTGTCTTCAATACCTCAAATACAAAACTGTAAACTTTGTTTTGTAAGCTTTTCCGAATCAATGACAGTAAAGAAAATATCGAATTGTAGTTCTCTGTTGTCCTTTTCTAACATATTCATAGCATAGATTCTCGCTATTTTTATTGCTTGAAATACACTCGTAGTGTGAAACACACGTATACTTGATCTCCAGAAGCCGATGAAAAAGCCAACTGAAAGGCCTTATCCATTAATCGACTCCGTACTCTTATTCGTGCTTTATACACTTAGCCTTTATAGATGGTATTGCAGCATTTAAATAGACTAACACTATTGAAATAATTGGTCTTAGTACGTAGTACTTAGTGTAGGTTGAGGTTTACAACGCTTGTACAAATAGTACGATCATTTACGATATGGATCTTGAGTCTTACCTCTCGAGGTAAGGTAGTGTTTTTGGGCTCAGTCGTTCAAGATTTATCTGTCGTTATTGGACCTAAATATGCTGAAACCGCGGAAACGAAGATTTATGTAATATATTTGTCTAGTTAACAACTTTCGAATTTCTGCAGCTCTTGAGCTTTGTAGAAATACATGTTTTCGGTGCGAAATGGGCGGAGTATCCTAAAGCGCCAGTTATGATCGGTTTACTACTACTGCTACTCAAGATTTATCTCTGCATTTTATAGCACCGATCTTCTTCTTATGAACAGATAGGGTATCAGCCCAAGTTACAATTGGCTTAAAGTTGGTCGCCTTCATGGATTTTCCGAGTCTTATTAGTCAGCTGAAATTCCTGTTTTCTATGTAGCATCTTTCGTCAGTGCTCGCTTCATTCAGCTAAACCTCTGCCAACTTCTAAAGCACCTTCTTGCGACGCTACGTTTTTGCAACACTGTTCGTTTAGTCTCCGAACTTCGAAACCGTGTTAATTTGATGCTCTGTACTAGATCCTATGCGACAACCCGCTCATGGCAGAAGTGATCTTAGCATCGCATGCCTCACACTACATGAAACTTAGCAACTCGTAATTTCTGGAGCGATCCGCAAGCACATCATCAATGAGCGTTTTATCATCGTGCTCTTTCATGGCTTCTAGTGTGGCTCGGCTGAACGACTTGACTCCTTACCGCATGAGTGTCTTGGAATTTTGACCTATTTTCAGAGGTCCATTGGCGTTGAATCCTCGTCGTACATAATGCTCCAATATTGTTAATCTTTATTAGGCTGCGGTATAAGATCTTGAGGAAATACAGTTTACATGATTAAACCTCGCTGGATGTGCTCCTGAATGTTCCTAGATTTCGTCTTGAGTTAATTTCTCCCTATTGCACTTCCTTATAAATTCATTCTTTAACCCTGACGGTTATCAGAATTTACTTAAAGATGTTTAAAATATAATGGCTTTTGACTTGGGCCGCCATCCTGCCCAGCGATAGAAGCGACGTAACAATGAAACGGTGATTCAACTCATATCTCCCGTTTTCATGGTCGAGGTACCAAATGTTTTGTGGTACGTAAACATTGTTCTTCCTTGGTCATTATTGAATGAGCTGTATATCAGGTCTTATTAGTTACGGGATACCTCGCTCACCATAAGTCATCAACACAATTAGATCAGTCTGTTAAAGAGGCTGAATAAAATAAATGAAAGCAAGTCGAGGTAAAAAACAAAAATACGAGTCCTTCCTGTTATGTTTATTGATAAGGATATAGATAACAATTTAATGCGCAAAGTTTTGGGAGGGAAATTGAAGGTAGATTTATTAGAACACAGAAGCGTCAGATCTCCCGAGTAAGGCGTAAAAAATAATTTCGAAAATGAACAGAGCAGATAAGCTCTTGCTTGAGGAAAAACTGAAGTGCTCCTACTAAAAAATTATATGGCAATGCTTCTAACTAGACGTCACTCCCACGAGGAATTCGAGGGCAACACTATAGACATTGAGTTTTATATATAATTATATACATTCATCGAGGAAAAGGGGGTTACACAGCGCGCACTTCAGTAATTATTAGTTTAAAAAACCTAAGAATGAGAGAAGGCATCCATCGTCCACAGACGAGATACCTCACAAGCAGCATCGCTGTGAGAGTCTCGTATTATTTGCGTAAGAAGCCGGCGACACCCCACACCGTGTCGAGAATTACTTCTCATCTTGCTCCCATTGTTACTTTCGTCACGACAACACAGGTAGATATCAGTCCTCAATTCAAGACGTACTAGTAGTGTAGCGAGAGCATCGTAGCTTACTGTCTAACGCAACAATCGACGTACGCCATTTAATGCACCATCAAGTTCTTGTATTATCAAGTGGAGTAAACCTTTCAAAATTAATTGACAATTGCTACCTTTGATACATCAAAGGCTAGCTGCCCTAGAGCTGCAAAGCTCAAAAAATATATATCATAGAAAATATTTTCCACGTCTGCAGCGATGCAAGTTATTTCCATTTACTACTACAAATTCGACATTAGAAGAACTTCTGATGCATTTCTCACACGAGTATAAACTATTTTCTTATTGAGCCACATCACAATACACGTTTATTAATAATTAAGATACAATGTACAAAATAACGACACCTACAAATACTTGTAAGATGATATTGATTGCAATCCACAGATGACGAGGCCAGCAGTTTGCGACTGATCCGTTGAAACAGAATTATCATTCCACCATTTACCGAGCAGGCGAAGCGTCCGTTTACTTCAATCCAAGCTATGAGAAAATTCAAAGTCTCACGCAAGAATTATTCACTCTCACGAATTCGCTAGCAACGATGAAACATACTTTTTGAACATAGACAAATTAACATAACATTCAAAAAATAATTTCAACCAACTGTGCTTTTCAGCACTGCATAATCCGTTCATCAAGTTTTATCCGTAAAGAAAATAGGTTCGTATGGGAACAATTACTACCCCACGACCACAAAATAACCGAAAGACGTGTGTAAAGTTTGAGGAAAGTAAAAGCACGGTACAAAATAACATCATAAAAGTTCGACATTATATAGGCAAGGCCTCTATTGCAGTTCCATCCTTTAAAGCAAGATTCATGAGCAAGATCAAACATTTATTCGTGAAAATAAAAACAAAAACCCATCATAGAGGATGAAAACGACATCAACAGCCCATGCTGTTCGGCTAGCAAGCAAGGAGACTCATCAACTCAAGACACTGACTAGATATTGACTGCCACAAGAACTCCGAAAGTCCGACATCGCTCAGCGCAGCACCAAGTTACAGTCCTGCACGGCAACATCATTTGCAGCGAATCCGAGTTAATCAAAGATGTATCCAATACAGAAAATTTACTCACCAGTCCTTATCGTCACAAAAACATGCAATACCTTTTTTAATCAAAATTGGCATAGTATGAAGTATGTTCGATGTAAACCTTTGTATTTCACAAAATATGCATTTTCTCAACTGCGATCAAGCGTACATCTGATGGAAACAATAAATGCCAATTTTGTAAAGTAGCAGACACTTGCAAGGACTTTCATTATCATTCACAAATGAGTCGACCACAAATAACAGAAATGGACAAGATTAGGCTCTAAATAACGTTTCAAGGAGCATTGGGCACAGCGTTGGCGGGCAATTAAATACTCTAGAGGTTAACGAGCTATCAAGAGGGCCAACTCAAAGCACATTCGGAGCATTACAACCGATTGAAGTAGTGCAACAGCCGGTCAAACGGTATGACGTTATTTGGTCTCGATACGAAAGTAGCGACAGAAGAGTAAGGTATTATTATCACAGCATCCACTAAATACTCCTTACAAAAGTGTACCTAGCCTAAATTCTAATACCAATTATTGTAGCCTACTGAATAACAGTTACCAGAAAAAACGCAATAATGCCTAGTGAACAAGTTTTCCTTTTAACTTCTAGCCTGCACTTGCATGTCCAGACATTGTAGGTATCATTATCCGTAAAAAATTCTTAATGAGTATGACGAACAAGGTCGTAGAGACCACGCGAAGCTAGAAGCGAAATGTTGATCGTTTGAAGAACAGTCCTGGTATCCTACACATTTTTTTGAAGAGAACTTGCCATGGCGCAGAATTCATTCTAGGTAAAAGCACTTCCATTTCAGACTTAGAAGAAAAAGTAAATCAATGGGAACGCGAATACCGATGAAAATCTGCGGAACTTGATCTGTTTCACGAAGTACATTGTAAAGAAGACGAATACTTCCAATCCATTTATGCTTAAAAAATACAAATCAGAAAAGGTGGCACACTCTAATCTCCGGTGAAATCTATCATTGCGTAGAAATTTCTTATACATACGCGGTTCATCATCGAACGATATACGTTGAATTCTGAAATTCGGTGAGAAAAAAATACTACTAATAAAGAGCTCTATAAGTGCAGACACAGACGAGGCAGATATAAGCACAAATACTTCTTAAAGTGAAGGCAAACACATTTAAACTTTTCAACAAGAATATCGCAGAAAATAACGGAGACCACAATGCCTACCGATAGCACTTAGACCCTCCTATCTCAGATAAAAATTGGTATACCATAAGGAGTAATCCGAGCGATAAGTTAGCGCTACCGTAGGTGCAGTGATAATTACCATTCGCCACGAAGTCAGCACCGTTACGATTAAAATCGTTTGGTATTAGGGCAGACAGCTTTCAATAGTAGGGCGGCGGTTACCCATCGAGGAGAAAGTACTAGCACAGCAACTTAGACGAACAAAGCGCTCCTCCTGGCAGCGAATGTCAGCCATTGCTCAGTAGGGCTCAGAAAGCGCTGGTGCAGCTGGAGGATTAGCGTCGGGATCTTGTGCAGGTGCCTGCTGTTGCTGAGACGGCTGAGGTTGCTGGTGTTGAGTAGGAACTTCAACTCTGTTGTCTTGCCTGTAATAGATAATATACATGCATATTAGGAATGATTCAGAGCTATGATACAGATAACAGAGGATTGAGGAATCAAATTGTCGAAATAATTCGTAACTTAGATATACTGAAAATAGCGAATGAAAAACGTCGTTAGTAGAGCAAATGTTATCGGGTGTAGTGTAGTTTTTGAAGACTTTTTAGCGCTAGAAGGGAAATAATGTTTAACTTCGATAATATAAGTTTACAATAGGCGCCCACACGCCCAGTTTCCGCATGAAGATATCCTGATCCTGTCTGGATCATTTCAAAGATAATTAACTTCCGAATATTCATGCTTCTTTCAGACCTCTGAGTCATACTTCACACAACATTAATTTATCGGAGCACTTTAAAATAGGCAAATTCATTTGCTTTTTCAAGCTAAAACACATACCCACTTCATAGCCGCAAGGATCTCCTACGAGATTCAATTTTTATAGCAAAAATTTTGAAGCAGCATCGTTTGCAAACGATAAAAAAGTATTTGGAAACAACACAACTTTATGTCGCAAGACGAGGCATAGATCAGTTACGATCTCCTCCTTACAAGATTTTCACTAACTAAAAAAATTCAACTTTGAAGGGTTTTATCACTCAGATAAATACGAGTAATAGTAAAAGAGTATAACTTACTGTAATGAAACTAAGGGAGCGGCCCAAGCTAAAAGATAAAAATTAAACTCTTCATATTTTTAAACTTATTAATTGAAAAAGCCTGAAAGTTTAGACACTTGTCTAAAATTTCAGCTGTTATATTGGAATATAACAGCTGTTATATTGAAATATATGTCACATTTTTAATAAGGTTTGAAAATTAATAAAATCTTATACATGTGGATTTAAATTTTAATTTCGAACGGCCAGAACTGCGGGATAGAAAGAAAATTTCCCATTGAAACATCCTGAAGACACGTAATAAAAATTGAAGCCATGTGAATAGATTTATTTTTAACGACACCTGTACATACTTGACTACCAGAACGAAGGAGCTTGTTGGTAGTCTTCAAAATTTTTTGGTTCATTCTTCCTGAAACTTAGTACACAAATCTACCGTGCTAATCAGGTTTCTTGCTATTCCTTCTCTCCTAAGGCCTTACAAAGATTTTCAATCGGATTCAAGTCAGGACTTTAAGCGGGCCAATTCTCGAGTCTCACAATCTCGTTGGTCGATGTAACTCAAGACTCTGGCAAAAGAGTGCAGTATCTCGCATGAAGAGGTGCCTGCCTGTGCCTGAATTTCGTATTATCGGCATAACATGACCTTGAACGATGTTTTTGTACATGTAGCATTTACACGAGTTCCTAAGCGAAAAAAGGCGTTGTACCTCGCTTGAACACACCTAAAATACCACAGCACTTCCGATACATAACTGAGCAGCCTCGTTTTCGCTCAGCCACTAAGTACGGTGGCAAAAGCCAAAGTCAATATGAAAATAAACAGGAAATAATTCAATGACCACCGGAAGGCTCAGGAACGTTGTTCGTACATACCCAGCTGGAGGCGCTGCAGAAGCCTGACTGTTGTTACTGCTGCCTTCATCCCCAGCCTCTTCGTCTGCTTCCTGTTCACACTGCCAATAACAAACAATTAAGCAAAATAAAAAAAATTCAACTGATATATTTTGTTCTTCAAAATGCAACAATTAATCTAACACATTAAACTTATTTTAGTGACTGATAACGCCACGGGTGCTCGCGTAGTTGATGCTATCTAAGGGCTGAGCAACACATGTCCATGTCCAAGTTATCTAAAAAGCCTGAATAAATCGACTATGTTCACTAATGCTCTTTATGTACCAACCATTGGTCAATTTCAGTTGGAGTTGTACAATTTTTGCCGTAGCACCAACCAATTAGTGTCACAGAATAGCAATAACCAATGTCAATGTCTCCGAACCTCTTGATAACTTCCCGGTCAAAAATTAGCTTTGGTTTTCTGTTTTTAAGTTTTTAACTTCAACTTGAGATGTTTTCGCCATGACATTTTTTTATGATAAAAGAATCAGATTTGCTTTAGTTGTGAAGACTTTAGATTCGCTCATACGGGTTTCACAATTGTGATTGCCAATAATAATGATGAGAGTGAATAATGCTTGAAAATATGGAACGTCTGTATAGCTCCACTCCAGAGCATAGGAGATTTCAGAGCAACGAATTTCAAACCCGTGGATGTGAGAAAATTATCTAGAATGATCTTCGATAAAATCTTCACTCTTATAAAAAATAATTCAATATTGATAAGGATGATACATAAATCTAAATGACGAAATAGCACATACTTCTGTCACTAAACGCTAAAATTTAAAAATAAGTCTTTGAACGTATTGATATCGAACATACCCAAAAATAACGCTCGAATGAATATTAAAAGGAACTACATCAAGCAACACAATGTTGCAAATTTTCTCATGACAATTCATTTGGGACACAAACTACCAAAACCTTTGAAACCATTTTGAGCTGTCGTAGAATGTTAGTTTGGTTATGTTAAATTACATTGAAGCTACTAGGAGTAAAGACAGGATATGCGATGAAGACCATTTTCCACTCTTCGGAATCCAATTTTGTAAAACGATTATTTTTTGGATCGTATTTCATACTGAAAATTCAAATCACCAATTTGAAAGTAAAAAATAAGTCACTAACTTCTCTCATTCATCTGCACCGTCAATATAGATCTGAGACAGCATACGTTAATTTTAATAGAAAAAATCGTAATTACTCATTGCATATTCCAAACCGGTAATTAACAAAAAACACTACTTCAATGAATACAGTTATAGTTAAGATTTTATTCCAGAATCGGATATCGTCTTTTTTTCTAAATGATGTACCCTTTCGCAGTTACCTATCTATATTGGCAAAAATCATCAAAATACATTTAATCGTGAGTATACAAATGTTACAAGGTCTAAGGTATCAAGGAAATAGGCTGAAATGCACACTTGGAAAAAAATTAGATAACGAGTGTCCCTTGCATGCGCATCTGCGGATCAATGAAAAATGAATGAAGAGAAAAATAAAATAAATTTCCTTTGATACTAAGGCTTGAATTAAAATTTTGAAATTGCCACATAAGCAAACGCATCGTAGTCTTTCAACAATCCGTTCAATCAATCATTCCAATCAGATCTAAATAAGAAGAGGCAAAGTTTCCTATTTGGCCCACTCGATAACAAGCTTTTTCCCGACCACTAGGGTCCCCAAAACATAAAAGTATTCTGATACCATAGAGCGATTCAAAACAAACGTTCCTCATTTTTAAAACTCAAACCATAGTAAAATCCTGCCTAGCTTCAGTTATAAGCATTATAAAATGCAGAGCAGTGCACTGACCTCGTCAGGGCAGAGCTCGAGAGCCTTTTCAAGCGTAATCTTGGCGCTAGCGGAGCGCTCGAGGTAGTATCCGTTGCTCGTCTCGTTGCTCGGCGCGGGGGGAGACCAGCTGTTGTAGTACTGCTGGTTTGCCACGGAGAAGTTGCGCCGGTTGAGCTCTTCGTTAAGCCACTCAACACATTCATTGAAACGGCGCTATTGAAAAATTAAAACACAAGTCTTAATATTATTTTAGAAAACTAGTTCGTAAGAAAAAATCGAGTTACTTCTTTTTAGCAAGGAACGAAGGCATTGCTGTACAAAACAGTAAGCAAAGTACGCAAGAAATTGCCGGTAATTCACTAGCACATACGTTAATTAAGTAAACAATGTCATACCACAATTACCAGTACACAATAGTATATATACAGAGACATTACTTTTTGATATGACGAGCAAATGCGATTGAAGATAACCTATCAAGAAACGGCGGACTGGAGCGAAAAATCTTCACTCGAAAGCAATTTAACGCCAAGTTCGCTTCCCAGGTTCATGAAGAAATGATGCAACGAAAAACGAAATTACAGCTCAACAATAAAGCTAATCCCGCACATAGCAAGCAGCATACTCGTAAAAACAACCGAATACAGTGGTCAGCTCACTTCTCATTGCGTCTGCGAAGTAACATAATACAACATGAAGGCGCGATAATGTTATGATAATAAAACGAGTGAGATACAGACAATTGCTAAGATCAGGCGGCACTGCAAACTACTGAAGGAATCTGGCTCGCGCCAAAATAACTATGTAGCGGGTATCTCGGACCTTGATTTCAGGAGTTGAGGTGAGCATGCGGCTGGCAGCAGGGCAGGACGAGAACAGCGTCACGAGGCACTTGACGCACTGGTACGCCCGCTTCTGGTAGTGGCTCTTCGTGCGCTGCACGATCTCGAGCAGTCCTTCTCGCTCCTCCGGGATTCCTATCAACATGAAAATTTTCAACACTTGACCATTAAACAAAAACAAACCAATCAAAACAATTTGCACGATTTTTGAGAACATTATACAGTTTTTACACAGCATTAAACGCCACTGACGACAGTTTTCCACTTGTATTACATCTACAAGTTGACAAAAAAAAAACGGGTCCTACTTCCGATGGGTCTCCTATCTCTCTTTTATTCGAGAATTAGATGCAACTCTGGTTGTAACCATTCAATTCTGTTTAAATCATTATATAAAAACGTGAGTTTTTCCTTCATTCTACACAATAGGTTCGAGATGACCTCATTTAGTTGAGGGCAGTTCTTGAGGTGCAGCACAAAATTGTCCATGACGCACTTACAACCCAACCGTGGAATGGCTCCCATCTTCTCCCTGATGGCTTCCTCGAGTCTTATGATGGTCGCATCAATGCGTAAAAGTATTTACAGTAAGATGCCTTCAAACAAACAAATCAGGGGGGATAAGATCTGGGACCAATCGAAAGTATCGAAGCAGCAATGGTGTCCATTATTAAAATTTTTACTGCGTATACAAGTAAAACCATAACTCAAGAAGTCATTCAAAATTGGAACCTTTGAAAAGCAATGAACAGCTCATCAGAATACAAATGACTGGAAACCGGGTTCCACGACACGTCAGTAAAGTACAAAGGCACAAAAGGAGAAGATGACTTTAGAGAAGCCTAATGATAGAAAAGAAATATCACAGTACTTTCAAAAGCCGCATAATGTCCACGGAACAAGAAACGGGTGGATTTTTCTCACTCATGCGCAACAATAAATCATGTTCTCAAGTTTTAAACATGGTTGAAGTATTAAAAAACTAAGCACAATCTCTAGTACACAGCTCAAGCCGAAAATTCTCAGATGACTGTACCTAAAAACTACTGAGCGTGTGAAATTATACAAAAATGGACACCAACCTCCACTTAAAACAGAAGCCATGAGACTGTGGGGAACCTCACAGACTATTTTGACTTGAGATTATTTCGTTCGAAAACCGAACGACTTGAAAAATATTGAAGAATAAGGGTTCTATTAATTTCAAGAAGGCATACTCAAGTAACTATATCTGAAGGATATGTAAAAGCACACAATAAAATAACTAACAAAACAACCATTACCAATGCTGTTCATGAACCTGATTATATCCAATTATCCAAAAAATGGTTAAGTTATTCGAAAAAATTACTAATGATTCCAAAATTCTTCAACGCGACATTGAGAAGAAGAAACGTGGAGGCACAACATGAACCAATCGATGATGTTGACTTAGCAACAACGTTAGGACTCAGACACCAATTTAACATGAGTTATGTCTCGAATTCAAACACACAAGCAAGAAAATTTTTCCCGTCTTTTCAAGGCCAAATCAAGCGAATCTTCAAAAAAGGTCATCAATTTGCCAGCAAACGCATTAAATACAAAATTCTAAGGTTAGAATCAACTCGTAACTTCTCTGCCATTCAGAAAGGATTGGACGGTTAGCATGTTATACTATACAGAATTCATAAAATTTGTAGCTGTTAGTACAGGTGACGCACTCCCGAAGTAAAACTATGGACCTCGCATAACAGCAGAGGGCAACACGCGCACTGCCACCTCCTGAAGTTAGGGCACAACGAGGAGCTCTCGCCCCTGAATTTCCCAACAGACATCCAAATACGCACCTCGTTAACGTACAACAAATAATAGCGACAATAATTCTATTAAAAATTTGGACAGCCCAATGAGCAGATGGTTTGTAATTATTTCAAGAAAGTATCTTGAAGAACGTCCCCATAGACTCAATGAAGCTTCAATAAACAAAGACGTTTAAACATTCTTCAGTAAATTACTATGAGCCGCTTGAGCGCGTACCCGGTAAAATTTCCAGCTCACCTTTGAAAGCGTTGTGCAATCTGTGCTCCTGCCAAGAGTCTTCCAATGTCAGCATGTGCAGTAGTAGGTCGATGAAGGGTCGCATTTCATATGTGTAAGCATAAGCGACCTAGGGCGAGATGGAGAAATACCTCATGAGCATCATAGAAGAAGAATGCCAACCAACAACCATAATATGGCATGAATTCCTGAAAATAAAGTAGCGAATTGATTTCTTCGTAAAATTTTTGCTCAGCTCATCGAGAGCGCAAAAAATAAAGAAAAACATTGGTTGCTCATTAATGGAAAGAAATCCTACGCATAAATGGTTATGCCAATAAAAGCAGTTTGATAAAAAATCGTTACTCAAAACGGTACTCGTTTTCAGCACAATGGTGCCACGGAAATTTGCGAAAATTTCCCCTGGAACTAAATTAAAGTCTTTTTAATGTTTGATAAAAAAAATGGTAATGATATCTTACAAAGTCAGGTGAACAACGAAACGAGCAAGCTGTGTACGGCATGGTACAGTAAAATCAATGTGTGAACTTCGATTTCATATGCGGCAAACACTTGAGTGAAAACATGCGGGAAATTTTCACCCCACGTGCGCCTACAGTCATTTCGCTGGAGGCCTTTAATTCGAGCCCGGAGTTTTTTGGTTGCTTTCGGGTCGAGCTGGAGGTGTAGTGGTGTGGTGGTTTTATAATGTAAGAAAGGCATGATTCATCTCGAGAGCTGTGCGTTGATGTGGATCACGCTGCTGGAGGGTCTTGTTGGATCGATTTACTCAAGCCCCATGAGTGTGCACTTCCAGGCGCCATTGAGATGCGCTTCCCTGCCTCTTGGTGCTTCTGTGTTCCAGCGATTGATAATTTATGTGCAACACCTGTGTTCTTTATTTTACTTGGTTCTGGTTTTAAAATTTTAACTTTCTTCAAGGCGTTGCTCAATATACTAGTTTGAAGAGCAAAATCTAATCAGTGTGTGACTATCAAAGTCGGATTAATACCCGGCTCTACGAGCTTTTAGTGCTTGAACTATAACCTAAGTTTCTTCTGGGTCTACAACTTTCGAACAATTGAAACCTTGAAATATCTTTTGTCCTGATGCCCAAACGCCTACCTCAAAGTGTGTTCCTCGTTGAATTTTCTATTACCTTTTGAAATGGCTTTTGACCCCCCCAAGTGTTGAAATAAACTTGGGTGAGTGATGTCCCCTTCTCAACTGGAAAATTTGTAATTTTTTATCGTGAATTTGTATAGGTACTTCTAAAACCATTCTACACACTTGAAATTAACTCATAAAATAGTAATGAAGATAATACAGAAGGTTCGTACCTGGGCAAGCAGTTCGGCCAAGACTATAGACGAGAAGTTAGGATTCTCCCAACAGCAATACTTGAGGAGTTTCACGGTGTCTTCGCTGCTGTGGGCTTCTTCTATCACTTTCTTGATGTACCTGTAACAGAGATTATTGTTCATTGGACCTCAGAAGCTAAATTAAATATCCAGAACCACTGTATACACCACCTCTGTACTCGTCGTGCAAAGAGCTGGCAGTCCTCAAAAAGCATGACAAAATTTTTCCTGATGATTTATTATTGACACCAAATTCAGACCAAATGTGCAAGGCACAATCACAAGAGTACATCATCAATAATTTAATTCTTAGCGATATTATGCTGGATCTCCAAGGTTTGGTGTCAGAATATACAATTCGCTATAAAATGTAAAAATTCTTCGATATGTACTAATCAAATTTCTTTTCTTTTTCAATTTAACTTTCCATTCCTCCAAGAAGCTTGAAATCTAGATAAATAATTAAAGCTACATTATCTAGAAGGCGAGCGGATCCATTTAGCCTCTTAAAAGGTAATTGTAGAACACCTCTGTGTAAAATTTGACTCTAAAACTTGTGCCTGGACAAATATACTCACGTGGGCTTGCCGAAGAGCAAGTCAGCAACCCTGGGCTGGATGGCCATGAGCGGCTGCTGGTTCGGCATGTCACGGTGAGGGTTAGGCAACGGAGCTTCATTCTGAGGAGAAAGAGCTTACGTCAATTTTGAAACAGTTTAATTTCTGGCTAAAACAATAAAATAAATGTATCGAATTATAATGATTATTTTACCTTATAAGCTTGTAATACAGACGCAAATGAAGCAAATGATTTAAGCCTTTAACAAGCATTATGTAAAACTGCAAATCAATTCAAGGCACTCGCATAGCTTTCTAAGAGTCGCACCTATACGCGCGTAATAAGTAATTCTTAGCCAATACTCCAGCGACTTTTACTTTCAGATAAGCTTCAAAACTGCTCACAACAAAGCTTACAACTAGTTCGCACGTAGAAGCAACACGATTGGACGCTTCACCGCATCACACCTCTACACTTCCCTAAAGAAAAAAAATTTAATTTTTGAAATATGCATTCTATTGATAAGCAAAATATTCCCTATTTTGTTCCTCAATAGAATATATTTTTCTTCTTAATTCTAAGTGTCACTTGGTTGCTTCTGCCTAGCATCGGCCCAAAAAGAGCGAATGGCATTGGTAGAGGGGCGCTGTATGCCCCTTTACAGACATACGTGCCAGAAATGAAAAAAACAAAAACGTTATAGAAGGATAGCAGTCGTCTGATAATCTCTCAAACAGTACAGTTGGTACCAATCCAAACGAACAACATCGCACACACACCACGTGAGATGGCCACGAATAATTCTACGGTATCATGTTAGGCAGATCATGCTTACTGGGTACGCAAGAGTACCTAGTGCGTCTCTCGGCGTAGGTATTACTGGTAATACCGAACACTGACGGAAACTGCTACGAACTATAGGAGATAGCGGAGTTTCAAGTTACAGATTGTCTGTTCTGGTATCGTAGGTGCAAGAAGTTCGGGGCAATAGGTGGCAGATGATCACAATCAGCCAGAATAATAAGGAACCGGAAACTATTCTGCGAACCAGGCAGAAGAGAGATACGTGATGGCCCCTTACCAGATTAGGTCCAACCACAGGAGAGCGAGAAAGGAGCTGTGTGTGCGTCTCTTATTACGAACGAAGTTTTGGTGCAACACATTTAGGTTTGGTCTAGGCCTTTAAAATCGAGCAACGGATCCACTGGAGGCCTTTTGCATGGCGTTGTAGACCGGGACCTATGCAACAGCCAAGAAAGATGGTGTTCAACCTACTGTTACCAATAAAACCGTAGAGCTCAGGGCGCTTCGGCTTAGAGCATTGGTCGTTGATCCTAGTTTGCGGTCGAGAGTCGAGGGGCCTCCACAGCGGGGTCGCAAGGGCAAGCGAGCGTGCAAGGTTGTTAGATTAACGAGCCCAGTTTCGGGTTGTGGGTCCAAGAGGCTGGAGCAAAAAGGCTAAGGTTACGTGAGGTAAGAGCCGAATCGAAGAAGCGATACTTATGCAATCTTCGATTGCCTACGACAGCTTTCCGCTAAGCTTTGACGGAGCCGTTAGCCGGCTTGATGCTCCTCTAATTTGAGGGCTACAGAGTTGGCATCTGTAGTAGCAGAGAGAGCCATCAATAAAAATCTCTGCTGACCGCGGAGGAGAGGCCCCTAACCGGCATTGCATTCTTCGAGATGCGGAAAAAACTGACCGCTCGAAGGATGCTAGGTAAACAGCGGCGCTGGAAGGAGTTCAAAGAACTCGCCTAGATACCAGCTGTTTTAGTAAAATCTTCATCTTTGCACCCCAGTCAGGAGTGCAAGGCATCTCCGGTGTTCGTTGCTCTTGTTCATTGAGCGATTAATCGGGGCACGAGAAGAACTCGAGGATTGTGAGGAAGTTTACACGGAAAATTCCTGGCATATAGGGTGAGTAAAGACGCGCATCGTCTCCTCTACAGAACTATGAGGACTATGATCGAGTCAGAAGTGGTAAGGTATAGATCAGAGTAGATCATAAGAGGGGAGGGAACGGCTGAGTCGAAAGAATTAAGAGTTCACAAGGGAACGGACGAATCAAAGTCAACGATTTCCGGATTGTAAAATGAGAAAAACACACCAAGAGTGCGGTTGATGAACTTCGTAATAGGGAGTTGCAGTCTCGAAAAAGGTAGCTGCCTGATGCTGTACTGCAGCTGGAGAATGGAAAATGAGGTTTGCACCAGTGGTTGAAAGTGACGAGGCGGGACCTCTCGTGAGCAATGTGCAAACCATGATGGAGTTAGAACAAATTGGAACGGTCTCGAGTACTTGGAAACGGCTTCATTTAAGAGTCCACACAGTCGGAGTCGATAAAATTAAAAACTATTAACACCTGGGAGCTTAGAAGCGGCATTGTGCTCTAGAGGAACGAGCGCCAGCAGCCTGCACATGATCTAGCAATCGGGAAGGGTGCCTGAAGTACCCCTTGAGTATAAGAAGCAACCAGGTCACACTCTGAATCGAATAGAAAAACGATACTTTACCTGAAGAATTGCGCTCAACAGAAGTATAAAAGTGACGAAATTTCAAACAAGAAAACGAAGGCATTTATTTTCAATAACAGCGATGAACTTGTGATAATTTGGAACTATCGAAGAATAAGCTGTAATAAAGAATGCTAGAATAATTCAGCTGAAGTTTGATTTCCCAAGAAAGAAGGTTACACAAGAAAATAATTAGAGTAATGTTCCTTGAATCTCAATCATTAGAAAATGGCATCTTATTACACAAGAGCTCTGAAGCGCCGTGAAACTATGAAGATACTGAGTAACGACTCCCATGAAGGCAAGGGCTGGCAAAATTTCACTTTCGAAAATACTAACGATATAGAAGATGAAAGTACACGGAACAAATTACTTACAGCTTGCGAGGACTGGCACTTAGAGCTGAGGTCACAACAGCGGACGAGGAGGGACACAACGAGGTACAGCTTCGTGAGGTCCGTGCAGGACGACTTGAGGCCAGGTCCTGCCACCTCGTCGACCGCTAAGCTCATGAGCGTCTCAGCTACGTTCAGCTGCTCAGTCAAGAGGCACATTAATGGTTTGTATAAGGCGATCTCAAAGTCTGCACCTCACACCGTGGATGGAATTACAGGAGTAGCGACTAAGGTATTTCAGTTGCGACCCTTAGCGTAAGTTTTCCGGTTTTAACGATCAAGAATGATCATAACAACATAGCTATGGTAAATTATACTGAACCACGTCAATACCAAGACAAAGGCTCGAAGGAAAATATAGCTTAAATGGTTATTTAGCCTTTCCCGCATATTTAGATAGCAAAATAATACTGAATAATATACCCGAAGGACAAGGGACATCAGCGATTACGTTAATTAGGTTTCTATCAGGTGAGTAGTCAAATCAAAATTAGATTTTTTCTGCTTGCGTAGATGTTAATGCCATTTCGTAGCAGCACGTTTTCTGTCAACCCTGTACAACCTAATGCAAAAAAATAAAATTTTGAGTATAGAAGACGTGAATTAACAGATGACAAATATTACCAGTTCCCAATTATGGAAATCGTCTTATAATAATAATCTGTGTCTTCAATCTGTAAGAGCCGTGTTTAGACGCAAAAAGAGCACAATAAAAACAAACTTCAGAAACATACTTCCACTAGATTATCATTGCACACACTGAATTAATTGAAAAAAAAGCTAGTCGTTCAAACAGTAAGGGTAAAATCTCATGATCAAGTCTCAATAAAACCTCAGCACGTTTGCTTAATTGCATTAAAAAAAATTTGATACAGCGTAAATACACGGTAAACAGGAAAGATTCGATTCTTCGTGTACAGTAGCGCTCGCAATATTGTAAAATATTGTGAACGTGCCGTGTCACAGAATTTAGAACACACCCAAAGCAACCAAGCTTTACTAACAAAACCATACAATATTTGACGGAGTTGCCCATAATTGAGCAGCCCTACTCGAGATTATGACAGCTATTTCTACCGCCTGTCTCTCAAATAGACCATATTCTGTGGCATTTAGCTTAAAACAACACAATCAAGTCAAAGTTCATGCAATTAAAAAGAGAGGTCCATTAGATGAACATAGAGCAGGTCCTGCAGCAGTGAGCCATTGAACTGTGCCATTACCTTGAGCAGCTGGCGCTTCTCAGCGATGCCGAGAGAGGCGTACATGCTGAAGAGACCGAAGTACTGCGAGAGGTGGCGGCAGTGCTCGGCCTGCTCGCGGTGCACGAGCAGCAGCACGGCGCTCAGGACCTGGTCACTCAGGCTACTCCACACTGCAAACCACCGACATTACACACTTCGTAACTCCGCACCAGACAAACACGACGTCAGTTTATCTCTTAACTACTTCGCTGCTATCAACAGCACGTGTGCATACAGTTTTATTTTTCAAAGCTTAATTCGAGTAGTATTTCGCCGGGTTTAACAGCGATTACCAGCTCTGACACGGATACACATATGCATCTTCGTTGAGTATGAGAATACTGCTAGGGTTCTTTATTTTGTAGAACCATTATTATAAGAAATTAAATTCATTTAAATAAAAACCATGACAGTGGCATGAAACATTTAATTTAATGGCGACCGCTAACGTCATAATTATTGTCATTAGTGAACACAAGACTTTCTAATGTAAATATACACATTCTTATTCAGCGTCCCTAATAAACCAAAGCTCTTCTTTACAGTAGTTGAAATCTAAGCCAAATTAGAAATAGAATGAATTTTTATCATTTCCACATAGATTAGAGAGTTAGTGAACCTTATAAATACAAAAAAAAATTATTACTATGAGTTAGTTAAAAGGGTCATAGCCCCAAGAAGTGCGATTGCAAGAGAGCGAAAAGAAAGTACCATTCAGTCTGGACTTTAGAAACGTGAAATCCATCCACAGGTGTGTTCCAACACAAAATACCTATGGCATAGAAACAGTAGGTTAAGAAAGAAGAGGAATAAAAGATTACGGAATAATCAGCATGGGCATCAAAAAGGAAAGAAGCCAAGTGGGCACGAAAGATAAAAGTCACCAAGGCCCAGCTAAAGCTGAAGTAACTTAACATAGTCCCCCTGGGGACACAGTCCCCCTGACATGGGATTGACAAACCTAACTAATCTAACCCTATTGCCTATGACCCATCTCATGCACCCTGAGGAGCGAAATTACAACCCTCACATACAAAGGAATCAACAACAAAATTAGTCACACGTATCAAAATGATTCCGTAGAGAGACGGTCGTAACAAAAAGCCAAGGAACTGACTGGCAGTGGGGGCGACGGCGGCGGGAAACGCAAGAGCTGCGAGCGGAGGGTCGGAGCGGGTGGAATGGGCCACTGCGACCACCAGCTTGCTGAATACGATCCGCACTTCGGGGCTGGGGCACTCCAGCAGGTACTCGCTCAGAGGGAAGCAGTTCCCGAACAGCACGTGCTTCACGAACCAAATGCGACTCCGCGCAGACGAACGCACATGAGCCTGATCCAAGTCGATAAGTAAATTTTACTAAAAACAACCCATAACATTTCATAAAAACCTTAATAAAACTTTACCTATTAAATAACTAACCTTCGATACAAGAATATGTACTTCCAAAACTTTGGAAGTAACGTGCAAAATTCGAAAATGATATTCATGTGGTTTTGATCTCGCATAACACTAAGGCTACCTGCCAGTGTGCATGAAGTATACATAGGGCCGCTTGTTCACGAACTACTGAAACGCTGAAAAATATCTCAGTAGCTTCAACTATACGCGACTGTTTCAAATCTATAAATATTGTTAAGACTATTCGCGGAAACACAGTTCTCCAAAAAGAAGAGGGGAAATGCCGTAGAATTGATATCATCGAAACAGTTCCATGATTTACTAACTAGTTTTATTCGTGTGGACATTTCTAAGTAAACAACTGAGTTGAGAGGGCCGGTTTCCTCAAATGAAAGCTCTAGAAAGAAGGCCACAAATACATTCCACTATATAATAATAGGTCAGTGTTGATTGGTTCATCAGTCTCTGTTACGCTCTTAGATAGGAGAAAATTCCAGGGTACGTATTCAGAATCAGCGACACTGTCAGAGGAAGGCAGTCCATATCAATGATACAGAAAACGTTATTTCATGTAAGATTTGCCGTAAATAAGAAGGTATCTTACGAAATCAACATCATTTGTCCTGCCATTTTTGGCGGGCGCGTTTACTAATGAATATTATAAATATTAGAACTAAAATGGACTCTGGTGCTCAACCTTGGGGCCGGAAGAAGCCGACAATGAGTCGCAACTTCCTAGAAAAAACCTTACTAGCACTAACGAAGACGTACCTACCTCTAAGCCTATTCGAGTGAGGGTTTCGTTTGCCAATGAGTACAAAAAGACGCAAAAGTTATCCTGTATTTACAAATACACAGGAGCAGTCCCTGCCTCCCGGTCCCACAGTCAGAAGTCAAGACCACAAGTGAGCATGGACCACACGAGAACTCAGCAGCTGTACAGACAACGAGCATAACTCATTCTCTTCAGCCACTGATGCAAGTTCTTCCCGTTTCTAGAGCCTCATCCATCCCGCGCCGCACTCTCTTTATCTCCGACTCGTTACTAGCGAACACAAGTATACTATCTGAAAGTTATTACTATTTATTATTTGGTCATGAGAGCTATTTCAACATGAATTATAGCTCATGACAGTAAAGATAATCGGCTGTGACATGCACTGATGAAATCAACATTTTCAACTCACACTCAGTAATGTTTCGCGTTTCAATTCTAATCTTCATTCGTCACACATCACAGCGGTCTCCTAAAGAGATATGAAAGCCCTGAAGCAAGTCATTGATCCCTTCTATACCAAATTTTTTTTAACGATTTTTTCGGTTATACATTGTCATGATTATATACAATTTAGAATATTTTTCGTACGTTTTAAGTGTAAACAATAACTAACTAGAGTGTCGTTAATCATGTGCCTTTACTTAGATTTGCTGCACCTAAGATCATGAATCATATTCAAGTTTGCATTGAATAGTCCTCAACGATTGAGTTAATATGGGTTGAAATAGTTAATGCTTACTTTTCTTCCATAACACATTTGAACAAAGAATATTCATTAAAGAGCGCCTAGTTTTCTTGTGGTTCGTTCTGAATATTCTCCATAGATTATGCGGCTGGGCTCACAATTTTCATATTGATGGATCTACAAGACGCCTCTGTATCCAACTTGCAACAGTTTTTATCCACTTGGTTCGCAACATTTACTCGTTGCACACAAACCAACACATTACGCAGATGGAGGCTGGCGTCGGTACGAGACAAGAAGTCGAGTTACGAGGCCTGCTTACCTGAAGGGCGTCGTACCACTCGGTGGCGGGTCCTCGCAGGGGTTTTTTGGTGCGCAGTCCAACCATGAACAGGAACTTGCTGCCAAGCTGCGTGCTCACCAAGCCGATCTGTTCCACTTCGCTCGCCTGCAACGCACACAACGAAATAAATTCGCTAGCATTCAGACGGTGCTACCATGTACTCGTACTTCAGTTACTACTAAAAGACAAGTAAAGTTAGATTGGGTTATTAGTGAGTTTAAAGCTCCCCATACATATGACATGTGGACTTTAGAAAACGTGGAATCTATGCATAGGTGTGTTCCCACACATGATTCCCCACGCATAGAAACAGCAAGTCGAAAAAGAGACGAAGAAGAGGTAGCGAAGAAGGCATGAGAATTGCAAGACGAAAAGTGGACACAAAAGATACAAGTCTCGAAGGCCTAGCTAAAGTTGAGGTAACCTGACTCTTCCTCCTGGGAATGCCAGTCCCTATAGTATACGACAGACAAACAAACTAACTAACCTAACCATGACGCCCATTCTATACTCCCCGAGAGGAGCTGGGCCAGGTTTTTCATAGCATAGTGCGCCAATATGGTTGTGCGTGCGTATTTGATGCTTCAGTATTGATATGCTTATAATACAGTAGCCTCGTTGTTAAAGCTTGAAATAAATTTCCCTTTGCAGTAGCTCACAGAGACGGAGCACTTAGAATTAGGCAAAATAACTCAAAGAATACACTCGAGTTTAAGTACGTCCGACGGATCGTACACAGACTGAACCAGTAATAGACATAGTTCCAATCATCTCTGATCATAGAAAATGTTGACTTCTTGCCCAAGTAACAAATGATCAAGAAAAAATTCGTCGGTAAGATCAAGCTTCTCCGCACTTGGCCTCATCGCTTTCTTGATTATTCAGTGACAGCTGAGAACGTGCATGAGAAAAACGCCTCGCAATACCCACCTAGTCAGAAACCTCAACTTCAAAACGACGATGGTGCAATGCAGTGTCAGTTTGGTCTGCATAACGTAATAACAAAGCGTACAGAAAACGGAATTTTGTATCATTTTTCATAGAAATTTTATGAGATTCATGGATCTCACAATCCATGATTCCGAGTCAAACAAAAAATGAGTGAATAATAATTATTTTCGTCCAACTTAAATTTTCGATTAAAAACATTTCTAGTCATTTTATCGTACCAATCAGTGTACTTGCGGAGTGAAAAAATTACGTATATCCTCCAATCCATATTTTTTAGTCTTTTCACTAGTCCTCGAGGTGCTAAAGCGAGTAATAGAGCAATATGCCAACTGACCAAGCAAATCACATTGAAGGAGGATTTTAGCCAAGGAGCCGGAGAAACGATACATTCGCCAGAAACGAGCATTTCAAGCGAATGAATATGTCCATACCACAACACAAAGACCACAAGATAGCCGGCAAATGATGCCAGTCACCTTATCGGATGAAGCTCTGGTGATGAAGTTGTGGTTGGCTAGCAGGAGCTTCTTGAGGAAGTGGAAGTAGTCCAGGGAGAACTGGGAGCGTGAGTGCATGAAGCGCACGTTTTGGCGCACCACCGACCGCTCCATGGCCACAGGCATCTTGAGCAGCCCGGGCCGGTCTGCTGCTGGCAACACGGCGCAACACGCGGTCACAAGTTGCTCCAATAATTTTTCACATGCGCGGGCAATTTAACTAAGTAACGCCAAGTAGCATAATTCGGGCAGAGCGCATTTGTGGAACCATAGTTTTCAAATATAAAGTTTCATTCTGTTGAGAAGAACTATAGAGTGGCAACAGGAGGAGCTGCTCGCATCAAAGAGAAGTAAGGGCAGCGTTAAGGGAAGGGCTAAACAACGATGAGTAACTTGTATACATTTTTGATGAGGTAACTACTAAAAGGAAGTTTTAAGAAACTCATCCTAAACGAATTTTGATCAGGTACTGTAATACATTGACGTTGATGTTTGTACCGAGGTACATTTCAGGAAATCCAATTAAAGAAAATATTCAAAAATATAGTTTGCTAAGATATTTTTTCCTTTTAAATTACGGCACCGTGATCTAGCTTTCTTAGGTTTCCAGCCTATCCAATACTATCTTAGTTCGAAGTAAAACAACTTGAAAACTCACCGCACAAAATCTGTATCAAACAATGTTCAAAGGAAAAAGTTACCAAGGTCGAAACGCTATCTTTTTGATCTTCTTTACTGAGTGCGGAAAAATGGTTTGGCCCTTCTTGATTGGTCTGAATTCATAAGGGAAGGGGGATATTTCTCGATAAAATAAAGCCTCTCAATGCATGAGCATACTGTATGTTTCATTCATTTCATTTCAAAAGCCCCAACAATTGACACAAGAAATGCTACCAATATCTAACTGATTCTCGTCAAGAAATATACGATATATTGTTATTCATTAGGAAAATCTATAAAAGAGATGACCAACCGCAGTGTAGGCACGGAACGATGTTCCATGGCATTATTACCATTAGCAAATTTCTAAACGAAGCAGGTAATTTTATATCAAGACCCAAGTAGAATTAGTGAGAATAAGATTACTCAAAAAAGTTATATTCAATGAAATATAATACTAAACAACAATTACTCAGACCATAAACAGTTGTGTAGTTCTTCGAAGAATTATACAGTGCTTGAGCTTAATAATACGACCAAGTCATGTAGAAGTGAGGTCATGTTAATGTTATTATGTACTTACAAATGGACAGCTCAGCGAAGGACGAGATCATCTGCTCCTTCTCGACGTCCTCGCGAGTGTAGAAGAGCAGATACGCGTTCCACCACCTCTTCTGGCGCCGATAGCTTACTCTTTTCATCATATTGTCAAAGATTTGCTCGCTCATGTAGTCACCGCCAAAACACTGATTCTTCATCTCCTCGTCATCCTCCATCCGGCACTCGGCTACCTCGCCATCATCGAACTTGTACCACTTGCTCTCGCGGCCGGTGCGGTGGCAGATGTACGAGTAGTAGTGCCCCCCACTCGCCTGCCCCGAGTGCACCACGATGCCTGTCAGACGGTAGCGGCTGCACCACTCCGACACTCCTTCCAAGTCGGACTCGTCGTAAGCTATCAGCTCTCCGTTCCGAGCCAAACCTCGAACTGATACAAAAAATAAAGAGAAATGCATTTCTTGCAATTGTAGACATAAATTCAAAATAATACACCACAGCACTAGTATCAAATATCAGGCGTCGAAAAAATTCCATGATTTACCTGATGTATACAATTGATTCTCAATGTCTTTAATTCTCACTTGAAAATTTATGCTACACCGAATTACAATGTCAAACCCTCACTGTCAAATCTTGAGGTTGAATTTACCATCTCTTGAAATCTCTGTTCCCAATCCTATACTCGGAACGGTAACCAAAACAGTCACACTAAAGTCAGTAACGCATATTGAAGTTTATAATGCAAGTAGACACTCAAAACAACGGTATCTGAAAATTTTACTACGACGAAATAAATACCCATATAAAAAATAATAAGCTCACGCAAATCTAACAAAAATTTTCACCTAACTTTTCCTTACTATCAATGAAATACTGAAGCATAATTCCCCAGCTAATGTAAACAGAGCGAGCTGACTACACGTTGATACCTCGAGAAAATGTTACCGGGGTAAAGAGTTCACTTTGATCTTGCATCATCACCAGTATGAGCAACTAATAAAACAATCCTAACTCAAAAATTGGGAAGAATGTTAGTGTGACGAAATCTCACCAGTGTAAGGATCCATGTCCAGTTCTCGAGGAAATTCGAAATAATCATTGAATTTGATCGACGTTTCTCTTTCCCAGTCGTAGTCAAACCTCTTCAGTTGAATAGCGAGGATAGGAGGGAGTTTTTTAAGACATATACGTTTTACAGTGTCGACTTTTTTATCACATTTCTCACAGAGATAAGCATTGTCTCCCTCAAGCAGGTCTCCTTTGACGTACTGCTCTAGAGAATCTTGTAAATTGCTATAATTGCGAATATCTATGCTTATTACAGTGAAGGCTTCCTCGCGCGAGTATCTGTGAGGGCAACTCTTGCAAATTTTTTGGTCAGAGAACGAGCCGCCCAGGTAGGTGTTGAGCAGCTGAGGATAGCCCAGCGCCTTCAGAGCCTCATTGATGCTCTCCACTACCATGTTGTAGAACTCGCAAGCGTCGTGCTGCTCTCGCAGGTTTACGCGCTCGCCCTGAAGCCTGAAATGCATCATAGATCGTAGAAGTCCTATTATTTACCCTTTTTATACGTAGAATTTCATGGTCAAAAATACAAAAACCTGCATCTTCAAATATCCAAATCCAAAATTTCAATTATATATACATAGCTATCCTAGAAGTGTTTAACAATTAAGACTGTGAAAATAGCAGTACATTAAACTAAAAATTAACAGAGTGAGCTTAGATCTTTTGGAATTAGCCCCAAAGATCTTGAATTTCAGTAAATAGATATCGTGGGAGAGTCGTGGTGAATTGTGTCTTCCCTTTATAATGCAGCAAGTAGCGTTACCACGATAGTAGTAAGTGCTGTTGTCCCTCATCTTTTGAGATGAAGGAGTACAGCTTCAGCTTGGCTTTAGGTAACGGTGCCGTGAACATATGAGAAGAATGTAGTAGTCCATACTGGATCAAATTCAGGATTAGGTAGTACAACAAAGTGAAGTAAAACAGGGAAACCCAAACTCACTTGAAGTCTTTCCACAGCCCCCTCGGGACGTAGTACTGAAGTTTGGAGCAGGCCAGGTGCGCGAAGATGGCCTGCACCTGCTTCAGGATGGAGATGTTGTACTCCTTCCTGGACTGCTCGCTGCCGCTCCCGTCTCCCGGGAACTCGTCGTCAGCGCCTTCGTTGGAGGACTCCGCCTCCGTCCTCTCCTCGCCACTGAAGTCTTCTTCGGGGTCTGTGGCCGCTCCTTCCACACTCAGCACGCCCTCCCTGTACAGCCACGCTAAGTACTCAGTAACAGCTTTTTTCGGAGTCATATAATGTTCATGCAACACCAATTCCAATAAATAAACTGTGAGGCTGTACTCTCTCTGGTTTGGTGGAACGGCAGTTTGATATGAATTTAAAAAGTAGTCAAATACCAATGCCTTATTTGAACACTACTGACAGCTTTTGTTCTTATCACATTGAATAGTATGTAGAATAAATAGTCGGTATATTTAACAAAATATAAAATTCTTATAACCAACTTATTGCGAAACTTTAATTTTCATTTAACATATCAAGATATCAGACAATAGCCACTTCTAAATGCAACACTCGCTTTGAACACATACAACGCATTGCATGCATATAACGTCAAACATAAACTTGAGTGAACCTAATAAATTATATTATTTGCTTCACTTGCGCCGCTTCACACCTGACTTGTCGGATCATGTAGAGCTGCTGCAGAACTGAGTTCATGTAACACGTCGCTCCAGCATTCTTGAGGCCAACGAAACCCTTCATAGGGCGTGGCCCCACTGCAGGAAGGTACTCCCACTCTCTGATGCTCTCCTCGTTTTCTGAACCAGAATAAATAATCTTAGAACGGGAATCAGAGCTCTTCATTCTGAGTATGATACTTCAGGAGATGCTACACACCATTTTCGCCTTTACTGTATTGCTTTTTATCCAAAATGCAAGGCTTTGTCAAATGTACCACATTTCACTGCACTGAAAAAACTCGTTAGGGCCTTAGTCCTCCTTAGTCACCAAGGTCTACATCAAATTCTTTTTCCGTCTTCAATTTTTGTATTGCGTACCAACATCAGCAAAGGAATATCGAAAAATTTATCTTTAGATCTTCAGTTAGCGATGTAATGCACTACTGCTCGTCTCTTTGGCAGTGTTATATTAACATTTCATGGCGTCATATCAGCTATGTCCGACGAGTGCAAGACTCGGCCTTAAAATTATGCACATCTGGAAGTGGAACTGACGCAATGGATGCACAACAGTACCTGAATAGAACATTTTGGTGAGCATGTCGGCCACGATGGCGAGGTTAGGAGCGCAGCCGGTGCACAAAGTGACTAGGAGGTCGTAGGCGGCTATCACAGTGGATTGAGTCGAGCACACAGGGTTCACCTGCTCAGCAGGGATTACCGTCGAATGTTCTAATTGTAAATACACTTTGGAGAAGGGAAATATAAAATCTTCGATAATTTCCTTAATGAGAAAAATGCCGGTGTTGGGGTCACCGCCGACGGCATACTTGGTGTGCGGGCTGAGGAATGCAAGCAGTTCTCTAGTGACGTTAAGATGACCCTCCAGCAGGGTTGGGTCTGGGGCAGCCAGAGCGGCGACCGTGGCAGCAGAGGTGGTGGCACACTGGCCTGCAAGTGATGATAGCAATGCCTTAATATAATTAGTTCCTAACAGCAGAACATGCAATACTTCACAATCATTAAAATAGTTTTAGAAATCTGAAAAAATTAGAACTCTCCTAAGTATTTCGCAACAAATGATAGTAAAGGCATTGAAATTTAGATATCAGTAATGCAAGTATGTTTCTTTCCCCAACGAGGCATGTAGTACATTACATCATACGCTCAAGTAAGGGCCGAACGACCAGGACATCCGCAGATGTTCTAGAGGTAATTTCAGCTGCGCGTTCATTCAGGCATATAGCAGGCTAATTCTAAGTGCGTGGGGGGCTCGAGGCAGCCAGAGCAACCAATCGACACACCAAGCAACAGCTAGGCTGCCCTACACCCGGCGACATTAGTCATCATTGTTATCTCAATACCAGGAACTATACCGCAAAATTAGTTAGTTATTGTTATTAGTTCGTTTATCGCTCACTAGCCACATCAAAGGCGATCTCAAGAGAGCGAAAAGAAGGGACCATTTAGTATGGACTTTAGAAATCGTGGAATCTATGAAAAGGTGTGTTCCCACACAAGATTCTCCGTCCATACAAACAACAAATTAAGAAAGAAGAGGAAAATAAGACAAGAGATAGCAAAGCAGATATAAAAATGTAAAAAAGCAAAGTAGGCACGAAAGATTGAGGTCCCGAAGGGCTTACTATAGCCGAGGTGATCTAATAATGCTCCCTAGGGGTCCCCAGTCCCCATAGCAGAAGCTAGACAACCCTAACTAACCTAACACCATTGCCTATGGCCTATCGTGTGCTCCCTGAAGGAAGAACGATACGAAAATGCATCAGGACGTATGACTTACGACTTCCGTCATCGATGCAAGCGCAGGTAAACATTACGTCGGATGTTCAATCGCAATAAACTCACAATAACGAAAACATATTACAAGGAATTATGATAAGTTGGATTAAAACAGTTCAACGTATTGACTAGCGAGCACCAATTTACACAACAAACGCAAACGAATTACAGAGACCTAAGTCACTCAATCGATACGGGAAATACCAATTGGAACAGTCGAGCTACTCTTGAAAATAGTCAATCACGCATTGCGGTTTACACCAGTCAACACCTCACATCCTGCACAGCTTTCCTATCCTCATTCTACCTTATTTGTCAAACAACGTACGAAGCTCCGTAAAGCAAGAATAACTTGCATGCAACACTATCATACGCGACTCTATCTTGTAGTCCAGCAAAAACTTCACAAACACGAGTAAAAGCACCCACCAGTCTCGCCATTGCTGGAGCTGCTGCCGGCAGCAAGAGTTGAGGCAGGGTCGCTGGAGCTGCCACCGACTGTGACTGTAACGGCGGCAGCAGCAGCAGCAGCGGCGGCAGTGGCAGCAGCAGTAGCCGCCGCAGCCGCAGCTCGCGTGTTGCGCGCCACGTTCTTAAGCCAGAGAACCTGAGACTCCAGCAAAGCCTCGACGTCGCTCACGCCAACACCAGTTGCACAAGCGCAGTGAAGGAGGCCGCACAGAAGCTGTACCAAAATCAGCATAACATTGAGAACTGCACACATCAACTGAGAGTACAAAGAAATAGTTCACGTTTGCAATGATGAATAATTGCTCTTTTGGAACTCAATAGAGGTGCAACGAAATTCCAATAAAAAAAGCTATCTGAACTTTAAGTGGGTGGTATAACTCGAGCAGTCAAGGGAAGGTGTATTTCAGAGTACTAACCTGGAAGTATTCTTTAGTATAGGCGATGGTGGGCGTCTTGATACCCGACTGGTGCTGGAGGTCAGCAGCGGTGAGCACGTTGAAGAGCATGGCTATGAAGAGCACAAGCGTGGTGGAGGAGGCCGAGCATTTGGTGGCGATGAGGAGCAGCTGTTCTACAGCACAGTGTCGGATGGTCCTGTCGCATGGACCCAGCACCAGCGATATGACGAGCTGCTGGAACTGTGCCTCCTGCATCACATCATTCATCCTATTACTGTCCCATTAGAAAGTTTTGCTGCCTTAATACCAATCTAGTTCTTAACCAAAACAATACTGGGACGGAGAACGTTCGATACCAATACTACTTAACCCTATGACAATAATTCACCTAACAAGACTAGTGGCACTAAACGGTCAAGTTTGATAAAGCTGCAGCCAGTTCTTGCACGAGCTCAATGAAGTCTTATTGCAAACAGTCATGTGCCAATCAATCGACATCGGCAAGAATCGGCACTTTGGGTAGGAATCGGCATCAGCACAAGATAAAAATTGCCGATTCCGATTCCTAATATACTTAAAATGCATGGTACTGCATTCAGGATAAACTCGACAGTAGTTCAATTCTTAATTTCTTCAAACACGTTGAACATATTTACTCGCTCGTCATTTAAAAGCTTGTTTCTAGTTCATTCATATATGTACGTGATGGCAAGGTGAAGGGCTCACTGGAAACCACCACGAATTAGAAAAAAAAACCTGTGAACGGTATAGTGTCACTCTTTCCCCTTGAAACTGGCATGCCATGAAGACCTTCACTACTACTCACATCAACGTTGTAAAGGTCAAATGCTCACAGAAAAAGCCTGAGAAAATCCTCTAACAAAGGAAAAGAAACATCCTGCTGAACCAATCTGGTTCTATCCTGGTGTGAAAAACTTTTGTCAAGATCGAAAACACAACACTCTACACAACAGACGGCTTGCTTTCAGTATTGTTCATGAAGGATACACCTGGTGTCATAAGAACCAAATTTTCTCAGAGTGATGAGATGCCTCCATAATTTTTCAAAGGAGTCTCAGGTTCAATTCTGATGGCTGCGCCGAGCTCTATACACTGTTGTTAAGCCCTGAATTGTTTCGTGCATAGGTAGACGCGGCAGTGCAGAAACAACGTTATCCTTGCGTCCACCAACGCAATGCCAATGGTAAACCATATATATTGCAGCAGGATTCGACTCCCAGTTACACTTCTGGGATAAGTCAAAAATTGTTGTCGTTGAACTGTTATGACTCTGCCAGTACATACCAATGTTTGGCCGGCTCATAACTTCTGGGATCTTAATCCAATGAACTATGCATGGGGTGCGGTCGAGAACGATACCAATCGCCGTACCAGTACTAAAAAAGCCCAGCTGATCAACCGAATTGAAGCAGTTTTTGAGGCCCTTTAAATAAAGTAGAGCTGCCACCTAATGATGACTTGACACACGAGTTTGAACAGTTCCACACTACATCACGATAGAATACCTTAGAG
The DNA here is from genome assembly GCA_014899125.1 of Orchestia grillus. Lineage (NCBI taxonomy): Eukaryota > Metazoa > Arthropoda > Malacostraca > Amphipoda > Talitridae > Orchestia > Orchestia grillus. The sequence continues at coordinate 47,973 of VOMN01085847.1, forward strand.
AGCTTCTCGAGCACAGCAGGGCACAGCATGAGCACCACAGCGAGGGTCTCGAGGGCCTCGCAGCAGAGCTGCAGGTCTTCAGCATCAGGTTGAGCCTGCACCACCTCCCCAGGAACTCCAGGAGCTGCCCCAGACGAGGACGCCCCCGCGCTGTTCAAGGCGCTCGCCGGCTGGTGCTCGGGGCTGTGGTCCGAAGACGTGACCAGATGCGGAGCGCCGGCCGAACACGACCAAATGATCGTCAGTAGCGCGTTCACGAGAGTGTGGTCGGGCACTCCACCTAACAGCTGATGATAAGAAGCATAAATTGCTTTACTCTGATCAATTTCATCGTTTTCACTAATGAGAAAGTATGAAAAATACCAAGCATGGTATTGCTAACAGTTATTTTATGGCCTCAAAATGTCAAGGAGGTCGAGTGTCAATGGTGCCTCTCAACATACATGCAAAATTACGTCAATGCCGCTGAAATTAACTAATATACGACATATGATTCACTACAGGTCGGCGCTGTTGTGCACAATCAACAATGTAAAGCTCTAGTCGTTCCGTACCTAGCATAAATCGTTATTGAACCCAACAAAAATGACACCCTTCAAACATTTTCAAGTGAGAGGAAAGCTTCAGCGAAAAAACGTAAAATATCTTTTGTCTCACCAACTGAGCGTAAGCGGTGGGAGAGGTGTTGATGTTGTGCACAAGCGATTTGGAGAGAGCTACAGCAACACTTCTGATCATACAGTCGCCCACGCTGTTGGGGATGTGAGGAAGCGCCTGCTGCAGCACCGACAACAGGACCCCCTCCCCCACAGCGGCAGCAGCAGTGTTGCCCAGCGGTCCCTCACAGGGCACGCCGCCGTTCACAGCCCCACCAGCGCCAGGGGAGTGCGGGGACAGGATGCTCGCGAATGTGTATCCCTCCGTTACGAACACGAGCTTCGCGATTTTCACCACCAACAGTAGCGCAGATCTGACAAATTTTGAGAACATTTTGCATACCGAACTTCGATATTCTCATGGGTGAATATTCAAAATATTCGGATGAAAATAGTAAAATAGGACACAAACTTGAGCAGATTACGAAGTAAGTCTTCAAACCTAATAACGAACGTACATTTTAAATCTGATGTCAATAAGAGCATTAAGGAACTTCAATAGAAGCTATTAATACTAGTTTAAAATACATGGAACACCTAGAATAGAACACATACTCCCTAAAAAATTAAACATTTTGACAGCCAATTTTTTTATTGGTATATTCAGCAAGTTTTCGTACAAAATAGTGGACTAGATAGTGAAGCACAACATATCAAGAGTGGACGTACCTCTTAGTGCTGACGTCCGCTTCAGACATGAAATTGTTTTTGGTAAGCATGCAGATGACGAGTTTCACGCCACCACTTCTCATAAAATTGTATTGAAATTCTATGGCTTTTTCACTTAGAAGACTTGCCGCAGGCATCAGCATCGAATACATAACCTGAAAAGCGAAACGAAAGGTAAATTTCCATATTATCCAAATAGCAACAACTCAAGTCGTAGAAGATCATCTCACACTATAAAAACTGCAGCGAGACTAAGACAGAAATTAATGTGACGCCATCCTAGCAACAAGAGGTTGCTAGAATAATAAGTAGACCACTTTCACTGTGAAATACAGAGAAACCCCACATCGCTAAACCCCATAACTGATATTTTAAAACATTTCTTCCACAACAAGCAATAGTAGTAGTGACGGTTTAGAATACAGCGCTTCAGTGACTCAGACTGTATCTCAAAAAAAGAGAAGGAACCATTTTGTATAGATTAGAAAATAATGAGGAATCTATGCGTAAGGTATGTTCCAACGTAAGATACCCTAAGCATAAAAACAGCAAGTTAAAAATGAATAGGAAGATAAAACATAGAAGATGTGAAAATTGAAGTGGGCACCAAAGGCAGAAGTCTTGTGGAGGCCTATCTATAGCTGAGGTAGCCTAACAATGCCCTCTGAGGACGCCAGTCTCCATTGTATACGATATGCAAGCCTAACTATCCTAGCCCTAGCGCCTATCCTATGCCTTCTGAGAAGATCCATCACTATAAAACTCAACAATGACCTAAATTTTAGAATATGGAGCTTGAAATCTTAATTTACTTAAAATCATTCATTTTATAAATTCAACTCTTTAGAACCTATTCTACCGGCACACCGATGATACTTCTATTTTGCCAGTGACCGCCCCCCTATTCCAACATGACAACTGACTGACGGGTTACAGAGAGACACTTAATTTTTCCAAGCTCGTGAATCTTGTAAAACGTACAAGAATACATCGATTGAACTAAACAACAACACTCGGCGAACTAAGCAATTGAAGCGTAAGTCCCGATGACACACCGTTTGTAAAATCACTAGCTCCAACGACTTTAATGATTGAAGAACTTTCTTATGCTGTGCGGTGAGTTGACTGTACATCAGAAGGAGAACACACGGCAACACAATGCATTTACCTTATGAAAGGAAGATAAAACTGAAACACGCACAAATTAAAGTAAGCTCAGTCCTACCTGAAGATTGTAGAGAACCGTAGAAGGAGAAGAGAAAAAGAGGAGCTTCTCCAACCTGCTGGACACCCCCACGGTGGAGGACTGGGAGTGTTCAGTGCAGATGTTCGTCAATTCGGTAACTGTTCACAAAGTACAGACTTATTTAATAATAAAGCAAATTTACCTAGACAGTTATATTTGCAAATTCACGATCATGCACGGCTCGTACTTATACACAGTATTCGATGCAGGTGCTAAAAACATCGACAGTAAGTACGCTTCTAGATCGGTCGCTACTAAAGAATATATCAATAAAGACCCATTTGATTATATTCGGAGAACTCGATAAAAATTCATTCAAAAATACAAGAAAAAACTCGAACACAGTCAAAAACGAGATTATATAGCATTACAATGAGCTGAGCGTTAGTCTAGTCCCAGAAACTTCGCTTGCCCGTTGATGAAATTATCAATAAAATAATAGGAGCAGTATTTAATTTCATCCATGAACAAATAATCCCCCACCAAGAACAAGTGGATCAACCCTTTATAACATTAAACTTTACAAACCACAAAACTGCCCTAAAGTTCTAAGACATGTAATTGAAAGTGACTAATCAGATAACACCAAGACAATCATTCACATTATCATCATTGTTAAGCGTAAAGCAGATAGGTCTGTAAACATATGAATGATAATGAATAATCAACGAATTTGACTCACAGTAACAGGCACACTAGGTAAATATTTCAAGATTTCATAGTTTATTTCGACTAGCCGACCACGGCATGCTGCATGGGTCTCGGTCATATACGCTCACTTCTGAGCGGGGCCAACTTGCACAACAGACTTTCAAACTTTCAGACGATCACCTCTCCAAACATGTTCACATACAACGAAATCAGTGAGTGAGAAGCGACTTAATCACCAATGATTCTCATGTAGCGAACCACAGAAAAAGAATAAAAGAAAACGACATGGTAACTACCAGAGGTAATGGTTCAGTAGTAAAACGCCACCTACTGACCCGTGTGCTGTGCAGCAGGCATGACGGAGAGGAGGGTTCTGGCAGCATCTCTGAGCGCAGGCAGTCGCAGGGAGCAGCCCAGGTCGGCCAGCTCCACCAGGAAAATCGAGTCCGCGCGGTTACGGGAGAGGATCACGCCTGGTCAAACAAACAACAAAACAGTCAACACAAGCGGAGCAGATCACGGAAGCAGAGTGGGAAGAGAGATAACTACCTGCATCATGGCCAAGGGTCAGGATCGCACTAAGGGCCATTAAACAACAAAACAGTCCGAACAAATAAAGCTTAATATGGAAAAAAGAAGGGAGTGACAGGGTGTGCCGTTATCAGAAAAGTAATGCAAACTTAGAAACTATGTAGAAGAATCTTAAAACTTATTCAATAGGCAACGTGTTCAGAAAATGAAAGACTCTTGAAAATGAAAAACTGAAGAATTCTAAAAATAACATCCTCAGCATAGTGGAACATTTTCAAAAAAAAAAAAATTGTAAAAGAAGAACAATCTCATTCTAAAAAAAATGGAACAGTCGTCCACGATCTCAACCCATCATCACCCAATACATGTATAGGCTTTTAAAATTTAATCGTGTGAGAAATGGCGTCTCATATTACTTGAAAGCACTTATGGAGCTGACACTTTGTCCTTTCAATATTTTAGGTTAGATTGATTTTATTTATTTGATGAACATTTTTTCTTTCAGATCCCGAGAACAAATTCTGTTTCACTAATCCTGCCTGTATAAGAGTTGTGTGCAATTCGAAAGCTTTACTTTTAACGTGCATCTATTTTAAGTGGTTTGTACCCGCTTCAGCCGTTTTATTTTTAAACAAAACTATTCAAAGAGACACTCATTACACCGCGCACTTTCATTCCCACTATTATTTACACTATCTGACTGTTACCACACGTGATTTAAAATACGTGTCCGTAGTAGCAAATGCCAGCTGCCTTCCGGCTACATGCAAGTACTCATTCGAGCACGGTGGGCGCAAATGACTTAATCACAAAAGAGAACCAAGACCACCTAAAAATCTCTGAGTACCATTCAGAAAATGTTGACGCTAACACCTACAAATGGAGGCACGACTCAAAACGCTCGCTAGATTATCTAATGAGAAGCACACTGGTACAGCTGACGGCCGTGGTCCACACACCACACCACGCACCAGGAAGACTGTTCTCGGCCTCGGTGCTGGGCCCGTCGTAGGGGTGGTGAGGGGAGCCCGGCGATGAGTCGGACGAGGAATCTGGCGACGAGGGAAGGTTGTTTCCCACCTGGGCCAGCTTGCCAGTCAGCACCTGCATTAAGAAGCCGTCATTGCTAAGTACTTTTACGGAAACCTTTATCAAGGCGTTGACACAAACAGTTCCTCATGAAAGGCTAAAACCTACTTGACAATAATAGAATATGAGCAGAAATTTAGCACCTCAATTAAGATCATGATATTCATGTGCAGCTGTGAGTTGATAAGCAGGTGATAATGCAAGAGGAAAATTACCTAATACACACGCGTTACGGATGCGTATACTCTGGCATTATTTGGCAGTGAGCAATGGAATCAATCACACCATTCCCTACTCTGAGACAAGCTCTAACGTTATAATAGTCATGCAATGCATTCCAAAGCCTTTCACTTATTTAATTAATGTGATAAAAATAGAATATTGATTTTAGTCTTCGAATAAGCAACATCGTTTCCTCGATAGCAGTGTGTCTGAGTGGAAGGCACCCTGGCAGTAGGTTCAAGAGCATCTATTTCATGGCAAAATGATGGCAGTACAATAATAATCAAGTACTTTGCTGTGCCAACTGTTGACCATACAAAATCTCAAGTATTGAGACACGACGTAAATTAACACACCAAGGTAGAATCGTTTAGAGATACCACCGCGGCACGAATTTTCTTACAGTTGACGGCTACTCTTCTGACAAGCGAAGAAAATGTCCCAAGTATAACAAAAATATTAATTAAACGCAAACAACCTCAGACGCTTCTGATTACGTGAACTTCTTCAACATTAAAAATGTAGGTTTTGAAGACGCATAAATGAGAGGAAATGGCATAAGAAAAATCTACACATTTTAGAAGGCCAGAGATCAATAAAAATGAAAAGCATAAGTCGCACAAGTATTACAAGAAAGTATATTGACAACAACTCATTATAAGCCACACACTTTATTTTATTATACACAATAACATTAGCACGAGCCCTCTGATAACACCAACCAACAGTAGTATTACAATGCTATTCATTTTTGAGACACGGCAAATGATCTCGCTTTGTACCGACAAAGAATGACCTTCAACATTTGCCAGCAACATTCATTTTATTCCTTTCACAAAATGCATCTTTGAAGTCATCAATTGGTCGCTCAGCTGATACAAACCGTCATCAAAAGTCATAAAGAAAACGGGGCAAAATGCAGGCTCACCATTTTATCTTTGAGTGGCACCGAAGAGATGACCCTACTATCACAGGCAGGGTCCAACAACTCGCTGTTGAGGTACATCTCGACGCGCATGTTGGGCGGCGCAGCCTTCAGTCGCTGCATCAGCTGTCGCCTCAGAGACCCCACCGTGTCGTTGGTGTGCGTCCACAGCTCCACTTCCTCAGGCTGCCTGATCTGCAGCTGGAAGCGCACCGTCACCGACATGTGCTTACCTCGCCACGATCGGGCGAGGGGCAAAATGGTGCGCTCGTCTCCAAACTCTCCATCACACTCCAATACATACTCGTACAAGACTTTGAGCACTCTGCACATCCTCGTAGTCTCCTGCTTCATGGTGTCGCAGGCGTCAGTGTGGCTCAAGCACGACACAGTACTTGCCATGGCCTTCAGTCGCGTCATTGCGTTACTTACAAACTCTTCGTGTATGGCGCCTTGTAGAGGCAACAATCGTGGACCCAAATTTGTGAACGTCTCCTTAAGTAACTCAATAGCTCGGTTCGCCATGTCCTCTGTGCCACACAAGAGCACTTTCCAAAGATAGTCTGTCCCAATGAGGTCAACATCATCAGTTAAATATGTACGTCGTTTAAGCATCAATTTATTCTCCTTAAAATTCACAGCCTTGAAGAAACGGTCGAAGCAACGCATGCCATGTTCAGTGAGAAGCTTAGGGTCTAGCATGAGGATATTATTCTCAAAGAATTCCTTATTGATGTCAGGATCCAAGTCAGGCTCGTCCCCCATTAGTTTAGAGAACCACTTGAAGCAGGCTTCTCTGTCGACGGTGAAGACCGCATTTTCGGCGAGGCAGTGCCATATTTGCTTAGCCTGAGGCGCACAGAGCCACAGCTGGCCGTCTTTCAGCAAAAAGCGTAGAAAACTCAGCCGGTCTTGCACCTGAACTATATGATTGTAACGACCATCTGGTACGATGTTTACTGGGTTAATGCCAGGTTTTTCTGCACAGTAGCCAAATGAAAAGGATTAGAACTTAGGTATCAATTTGAACTAAACAAAACAGCTTGGTCTTGTACTCCTACGATATAAATAACATAAAATATATCATCCCGTATTCACCAAATACACAAAATATTTGCTCACCCAACAAATAGTTTTACTAGCCCACGACTAGACACCGTAATCATATTTCATGGTGCTTCATAAAAAACAATTTTGAACATAAATTCCGTAAGCAGACAGTGACATTATCCAACGAAATTACAGCCTCTATTGAGTCAATGCTTGGGATTTATCGTTACATTTGAGTTATTGGAATTCTTTGACCTCCATTTGTAAGAAACGCATAACCAAGACAAACTACGCGCTTTCTTTTCTAAGAAAGGCTCTATCTATTAAAGCAGTCAACTTAGGAAATCAGGTTCCCTTCAGTTCCATACCTTGAGCCACAGTCCTGATCTGCTTCATGTAAGCGGTGAGGTTCTCCGTGACCAGCACAACCAGAGAGTGTTGGTTCTGAAGCTTCGAGATCACGTCGTGTCTGCGGTAGCAAAGAGCAGAACTTATAACAAACAAAAAATTGAAACGTTTTCAAATTAGGGCAAACGTATAGAGTACAATGGTGATGCAAGTTGAAAAAGATTTGCGATATACTCAAATACTCTGTAGTATGTCGGAACACTGATAACAATTGAACAGTATCGAGAACATACCCAAAATATAAAAGTCATAATTGACTGCACTTGCCCAACGTTAACCCAAACACAAAGGAAACGTATCAGCTTTACTTCTTCATTTAGTTTAATTAAAACTCCAGCGCGGCAAAATTAAAACAATACAAATATTTTTACACGCTATAATTGTTACATTCGAAACAAGGAGTAAAAAAATCATTAAGCCACATCTCAAGCACAAATTAAAAAAGGCAATATGTTCAGAATTACCTAAACAACTCATTTTCAAGTCAGCATCTCAAGTCAATGACGGAGATCATTCTATGTAACTTATTAGCCACTATCACTCGTGAAATACTTTCCCAGTGTTTCCCAGCTTATAGTACAGCGTAGGAAGTGGAGGGCGCCACTGACCTATAGGACACGTGACTGACAGGCCTGTGCTGCGAGTAGTTAGCAGGTGCCTCGCTGTACGAGCAGCAGATCTCCCTGATCTGCTTCAGGGCAGGCAACACCCACTTGTCATTCTTCAGCTCCTGTACACACTGGTCCAGCCACATTCTCTTCTGGTTGTCTCGATCCTGGCCACACACACACACAAGTAGGTTAGCCGCAAGAGAAGAGACACGATTTAGCAGATGGTCAAATGGAGAGGTCTACCTACGAACACACTTCACTACCGATTATCCAGCTGCTGCATCAAAAAGTCCACAATCTTTAATGTCATTATTGTTACTAGGGCTTAGTGAGGGAATCTGAGCAAATGAGCTATCATAAAATTGTACAGTCTTTTTCTCTACACTCGTACCACACCTGGTACAGTATAAGGTCGGTACTGCTCGACTAGCTCTATCAGTCAATATTTAACCATCGCCTTCGGTTAATCACACGGGTTAGCCAGGTACCACTTGATGGGGGTTGGAAGGAGATAGTGGGTAGCACGAAGATATATTTAGGTACGAAATTTTATCGTACTTTGAAGTGTCGTTAGCGTGAGTTACAAATTCAAAATTAAATGCTCTTTTCTTTTCCCTTAATATAACGACTTTGAGTATCATAATTCTTCACAATAAGTTTTAGAATAATTGAAGAGAAAAATCATATGATCGCAAGTACCATTTTTTCACATTAAGGATATGAAGGGGAGAGCATCTTCAATAGCATGGCAGCAGGAAGCCAAGAAGTTTTGCCTGCAGAAGCTGTGGCTTAAGTCAAGTTCCCTATACGGCAAATATCAGTCGATTGTCTAGAGTAACAACAAGTATTCTGTTACCCTAAATGTTTGGTTGCGGAGCATGATAAATTGATATTTTTGAAGGCTATGTGTATTGTTGTTTAATCCATCTAGTTATTAAAAGGGGGAATTTTGAGGGAAAGCCAGGCTGTGGGCTTAAGATTGCTTAGCGTAGATAACCTGTTTCAAACACATACAGTATTTATTATTCGACGCAATTGTAACAGGAGTTCGATCTTGGTAACTCGAATCAAACTCAACGATAAGATTGTTGTCAAATCATCGTCACGCGAACGGTTAGAGAACACATGCTTTCTGCTAGACAGAGCAATAATTTGGAGATGGAGGCGCACCTGCGAGCAGGAGTAGTCCAGGATTTTGACGTGAGCACTGAGGGCCTGATCCAGAATTTCTGTAGGAACATCAGCAGACCGAGCAAGGGACCACAGCAACGTTAGCACCTGAAATACCCATTGCCGTGTAAGTTTCACAGAAGAATCCATTCAGCAAGTGCAGTACAATGGTACAAAACGACAAACTTAATATCCAGAAGTCTTACAATACAATCTCAAAATATTTAATATTAACCCTAGCAAATCACCACTGAGAATACCAACTTATGGAGATCGTCCAATGGAAAAAAATACATATTTTGCTCCTAGAAGTTTTTTCCCATTTCTTGAACAAATATATATGTATTTTTGTATAATTTTCAAAAAGTTTCACCTAACACATTTTTTGCCTTAGAGCATTAGGACTGGTCTCATTGCACGTGCTTCAATACAGAGGGAAACAGATGTTGACCAATATATGAAAAAAATTATAATTACATTTTATAAATAATTTCACATTTAAATCGTGATTTTCCGATTTCTGTGTTTCACTGTTGAAGTTTTCAAATGAAGGAAAAATTATTCAACAGTTTTAGATTACATTGAAATTCCCCATCGAATGAGGTATATTTCATTACTGTAGGGTGGAAACTCTAGCAGCTGAAACTTCTTAACTCATAAAACTAAATTTCACAAACAAATCAAAAATGTTTCATTTTTATCAAGTCCCATACCAATTAGATGCAAAAGATGCATTTTGTATATTAAACCATCAATATAAAATGAGCCCACCAAGTGCTGTGACAGCTGCACTGCACATGAGTTAGGGGAGGAGGGTGTGAGGGGAAGTCCGGAACGGGATGGTAGACTGAGCTGCTGTGAGGCGAGCGTAAGCTCCCTCATAATTCATGTGCAAGGCAGCAGTCACAGCACATGGTTAGAACCATTCTAAATTTATTTTATAATATGATGTGTAGTTTAAAGAAAAATCACCTACAACTTTATAAAGATGAATTTTTTCTCTTTCTTCGCCCTCAGGGCAGTCACTTTTGCATGGAGAGTTTTTAAATTTTGATATGGTATAATAAAGTATCTGAGTATTGCAATCAAAAGAACATTTTCAAATATTTGAACAAGGCTCTACCGTACGGTCTCCTTAAACGTACAGTATACCCAAAAATAAGGAAGCAAAATTTATTTGTTTGGTATTTAAAGAAATCACAGGACAATTTTTCTACAATTTTCACTAAATATAGATATATAAATGATACGTCTTTTCGAGAATTTTCAGGTTAATTGAAACAATGTTTTGCAAGAAATGAGTAATTTGCCTATTTTTAAGTGTCCAAAACTAAGGTCAAATCAATTCATTCCTAAAGAAGAAAATAAATGAACGAATAAACACAAAATAAGAACCCTTATACCCTACCTTATGGGCCATGTCGCCGTCCTTGTCGTCCTCTGCTAACCGCCGTATGAGCTCGAGCAGCTTCTCCCGCTGCTTCTTACTCGCATCTCTCCAGCTCGACTGCAACACAAACAGCAAACGTTACAATGTCTACCTTTCTATATAGGTCACTTTCATCAATATGTTTGTGGCCACGATTTGAAACTGCCATTCTTTGACCTAACTCCGTTATCCCTAGAGTAACGATTTTTTGAGGAAAATATTTTTCTCGTAAGGCAGTGAAGCAGTTCTTTAAGAAACGTTATCAGATTGAGCTCGATCTTGTATACATACATCATTTTTAAACCAACTGGTAATTTTCCAAGAGGTTTCCAACAAAATATTTCGAACAGAAATTTCATGCGACGACCCTAATGCTGACCTGGAACCTCTCGAAGAGATGATCGAGCTGCTCGGGACTGAAGTCCCAGGCGAGCTTGGCGAGCAGGTCATGGACGTTCTTGACGATGGCTTCGTGCTTGCCATGCTGCGCCAGCCAGATGTCGTCCAGGTCGTCCAGGCTCAGCGCCTTGAACACACATCACAACTCACTCTACGCTCGTCACACTCAGCTCGACAACATTCACGTCTAGACACGGGCGTAGTCTCCGCTGCTAAATACATCGCTTCATTTTAACTCAAAATAGATGTTAAGTTAGTTAAATGCTAAGTTTATTTGAAGGAACAAAATTAAAACTATTCCTCGGTCTAAGATATACCTGAATATTAAAATCCTTCTTGATAGGAAATAACCATTCTAGGACTCTCCATACCATAGAGTAAATTAACTATACAAGTGCCTGATTGTAATTGAAGCGATTAATAATTTCATAAACCACGAACGTGTTCAACAGAAAATAAATGCAAGGGCAATAATTAATAACAGTAAACAATGATTACAGGAAAATATGCACTATCAAACGAAAAACTAACTGCAGCAGTCAAATCAAGAGCTCTTATGTAAAGCTTGCCCAAAATACACTGAAGTGGAAAAAGCGAATACATATTTCATGGTTTCAATATGATAATATACGCGACGTCCTTTCATAAGTAAATGTATGATGACACTTAAACTAGTTGTATTGAAGATTCCACGAACAAAAAATTAAGTTTGAATAAGAAAAAAGATAGCAAAAGTGCAATGAACAAAAGTTTCTGATCATGGGTCCCACTTACCTTCTCCTTAATGATGAAACGTATAATTTTTTCGAGTTTTTCCACGTATTGTGGCTGATGCAGGGAGTCCCGCAGTACTATCTGTAACACTCTGTTCTCTTTGATCCACTCCTGCAAAATCAACATGCAACATAAATTAGCTGCAGTGGTGCGATCAATTTTGAGCTCTGGGCTCATTACTCATAAACATATGAAACAGCTTCATCTCCTCGCCCCAAGTCGAACAAATATTGTGACAGACCAACCTCATTATAATTTTACAATCATAGTTTCCGACGAAAACTATTCCCTATCAGCGGTGTGATCATATCGTTCTTCACTAAAAATTAGCCAAAGGAATACAATCAGGCTTTCCTATTGAAGGCACTTAAACAATAAGCAGCAAGGAGGGGGGAAAATTCTGAAGGCTCAACTACATAAATAGCTGAATGGAGTACGACTTGCACAACTCGAGTCAAACCGATCTTGACCTAAAATGGGTTCACAAACTATAACTACTGAAGACACTGCAGTGAGCATTGGCGCAACCAAAACCCCCCTATTTCAAATTGGAATCTATTCGAAGCCTTAATTTCGGTATCAATTGCACATCTAACCATTTCACCCGTCATGTTCAAGATTATCAAGCTACCTAAGATAGAAAAATGATAAAATCATATTAATTCGCTTGGAGAAATCAATGTAGCTCAATAACAAGAATCACAGAGTTCATTTCTACACCAGGAATAAAATAGAAAGACAATTGGCTGAGTTAGTACGCCCCACTCTTGGGTACACACAGGCGNAGGTGGTGCCCTCTCGCACATGGTTGGTTGTGCAACGACGAATAACGTCATGGAGCGGTGTTGAGCATCTCAATTATTAATAATAAAGTGAAGATAAGGCCATAACCAGAATATAAAAACACCACTATTCTTATTATATTCGATTTTACCGTCCTTTTGTGAAACTGAGATAATATAACAGTGATATTCATTAGAATTCATTTGCTTTCAGGTATAGTATTAGATGAGATTATACTAAGTTTGAAGCTTCCTGACCACATAGAATGCGGTCTCAAGAGAGGAAAAAGATGGGACCATTTGGTAAGGACTTCATAAAATGAATAATCTCAGCACAGGTGAGTTCCAACCCAGAATTCCATACGCATAGAAACAGCAAGTTAAGAAAGAAGAAAAAAAGATGAAAAATGATCGATAAAGAACTTCAAAGTGAAAAGAAGCAAAGTGCGCACGAAAGACAGAAGTCCTGACGGCCTAAATACAGCTGAGGTAGCCTAACAGTGCCCCCTGGGGACCCCAGTCTCCACAGCGTAGGATCGACAAACCTAACTAAACCAACTTTATGACCTATTCTATGCTCCTGAGGGGAGAATACAATAACATAAACTTCATAGTTTTTTCTACATAAGTAGTAGTAGTAATAGAAAGGTTACTAGCGCTTCGACGTTTTCTACATAAAAAATTAACTTCAATTTAACCCAGCTGATTATTTATTTAGAAGCTTGCATTAGGCCGCATCAATGGAAATACGCCCGCTCTCGGTTATAGGACGCAGGATCAAGACGGGAAGAAGCACTCACAGCAAATCTGGGAGCAGTGAGCCAGTCCTCCTCTTCATGCTGGCCTCCAGAGGCAGGCAGCGGAGGGTGGCGCAGGCTAGGGTAGTTCACGTTGCTGATCACCTTGTTGACTTCGTTGAGGGCGTTCATCTTGCCATTGAAGGAAGAGATCTGAAGGGACCTGTAATGCAAAGCATTGACATAACCCACCGAGGATTACGCTCATTCAACTCAGAAAAGAGTGAGGGAAAGACACCAGTAGGATTCTAAAAGATAAGTTTAGCTACTGAAGTAAAAGATCTGACAAGTGACCAGAACTTAAGTGTTAAACTCTATAGAATTACAACTTGCGGTAACCTATACCAGTAAATGCATTATATATTAGGAGGGCGGCTGGTGCTTCAGTAGTGAATAGTACAAAAACGATTGCAAACCTCCTGAGGTTTCTGAGGTGTTGCTGTTGTGATCTAGGCGCCTGGCATCCCCGTTTTTACAACCTGACTCTTGAATCATCGCGCTGGTGAGAGGCGATCAATTCCTGAACTCCCACGAGTTCATTTCTTTGTTGGCATGATGGCACTTTTAATCAGGCGGTCCAAAGAAGCACCTCCAAGCGATCTAGTCCAAAATTATGTAGCGTAAAACGTACCGTAACACACTTCGAGACTCCAACAGCTATTGAAGTTTTGTCGATGATGAGTGGTTACTTATACAAAAATGCTGACACCAACTCAAAATCATATGCCTTGGCTCTTCCGGGGGCGATTCACTGTTGGTGATTAACGCTAAAGTGCTTCGTTATTCAATCTCACTTGAGCCAGTCTAAACTTGGTAGTGAACCTCTCTCTTTCTCTCTTCAGAATTCTGACTCTTTCAACAGAAAGACAAGTGTGAACTCACGACTATTAGGACTGGATCAGACTTACAGTCCCACACAGTTTGTACGTTCATTGAATTCACTGGTGTATGCGCAATCAATCGCTTCAGAATAGCTCAATCATTATCCACGCTCCTCTCATTCTATTTAATCAACCATTACATTTCCATCCATCTCATTTCATGGAACTTTAAGCCAATTTTAACCCCTTTCCTTAATTTTTAACATCACCTTCTGAACATACATTACGTAATGAACCCTTCATTGGTCAACAACACCTCATTGCTCTATTATCCTTTTTGAAAAATCCCAAACCACACAAATCGTTCATAACTTTTCATTTCTAAATTCGTCAAATAGCATCATTCACCAATCTTGACAAATTCATCACAAACTCGTACACTCCAATGTTAAGACCCAACACATTAAGCAGCTAGATACCCTTCGCCCAACATACCTAAGGATCATTTTAAGGCGGAACATCTCCAAGTTTTTGGCTGTCTCCTGTCTGCTGGGCACCCTCGTTGCGAGCACTTGGATAGCTTTGATGATGGTCGTGAGAGCGTCGTTCTTAGCCTCAATTTTGGCTTCCTTCTTCAGCTCCTCATCGGTTAGATTCTCCAAGAAATTCAGTACCAGATCCTGTAGAAAAATGCTTGATCATTTCATGTCACCCACTCACGAAGTAGCAAAACATGATATGCTTGTCTCCATGTGAAGAACTGTTTCTTGGCTTCAACGGTCGATAACTAAAATATATCTAGGTGGATTTTGAAGTTGGTAAACGAATATTACAATTCGATAGAAAAAATGAAATACAACTTCTTACTAAAAAGTATTTCAAAAAATTTTAAAAACTACTTTAAGGCATAAAACTAACAGAAAAATAACGCCTGCGAGACGAGCTTAAGTATTAATGCATTCCAAGTAGCAGAACTATACATAGATAGATCCATAAAAATGGTAGATTCTGTTGCACATCCATATCATATCACTGAGTCGTTTTCCTGCTACGTTTAAAAACAATACATAAACTATGCTACATAAGGTCTCTGAAAATTATTGAAGACCGCATGCACAAGGTTTCGCACATTAAGAATTGGTTAAACTCAGTTACTCGGAATGGGTAACAAACACTGAAAAAAGCTAGAAAGCAGCAAAGACCACTTACAATGATGGGCATGAAGAAAGTTTCTATGGTGCTGACGGTGAGGAACTCGTAGCTCAGACCAAAAGGCCGCAGAAGAGAGCACATGACGGGCACAGACAAGTTGCGACCTCCTTGAAACCTTTCCAAGAGCTTATCAAAGCCTCCCAGTTTACCGAAGTAATTAATAAGATCAACAAGCCAGCCTCTAGGATGGCGGTAGTCGGGAGGCTTGGCATATACACGTTTGTGGTGCGGGACCTGGAGGAGAGGCGAGGCTGTGGCAGCTGGGTCAGCGGGAGCTGGAACAGCAGCAGATGTGGTCCCAGCTCTCTCGGGCGACGTGCCTGAGGTGGAGGGGCAGCGTTGGTCAGTGAAGCCTCGGTCCTTGTCTTCCGTCGTGCAAGGCTGTTGCGAGAGGCCTCCTGATGTGGGGGACGTGTCAGCATTATCATGCTCCTGAGAAGGCAACGATACTTGGTGGGCCGGAGACTGCTTCTGATGCAGTGGAATTGATTCAGGGTTCCTGTTGCTATTGAAGGTATGAAACCTGCAAAACAATACGTCAAATGATAAATGAACGTCACATAGATAGCTTTCTATGGCAATTACTAACCCACTAGCACAATCATACTCGTACATTATGAAATGATCTCAGTTTTAATTGCAATAGCTTGCAAAATAGCTAATCAAGTAATGAATCAGCACATGAACCCATAAACAATACAGTGAGAGAATCCTGACACCAAAAATGCAGTGCAGTCAACTGTACCACAGAAAAATTCTCAAGAATTGCAAAAAGTGTTTATGGAAAGAAACACCATTATTATACACTTTTTAACTATTGCTTCATTAAACGGTTCAACTTTAAATTGTATGGATGTATGAATGTATGTATGAACAGTTCAAGTTTAAATTATTTATTCTAGAATTATGTAATCTAACTTGAAAATCACGTAACGAGTGCAGGAGAGTCATCCTGATCCAAATTTTACCGCGCATAAAAGCTTAAAGCCGGCTAAGGATACATGAGCGCACTCAAAAAGCGCTCGGAGCGAACCCTCAAAATTTGTTTTTGCACATGCTGTTTATTACAAATCCCCAGTTCCCATCGTACATAAATTACATCAGAAACAGAGGTCATTGTGTACTCCGCTGTACCATTTAAGAGTCAAGTCACAAGTCGTCGCGAAATATGTTGATAAAGTGCCTTGATTTCCATACAAAAAATTAAAATAATGAACCAAGAATAAAACAATAAGCCAGATTACATGCAAGCACTCTCGAGATATACAGTACACAAACTGAATGTGGTAGAGAGAAGGAATTTGTGTTCGCCTGTGACGTCAGAGCGCACACTCACTTGCAGCTCGGGTTGCAGAGAATGGCTAGTAAGTCGAGGAGAGGAAACCAATCGTGAGGCAGCTTGAGAACTATCAACTCCACCAGTTTCTCGCAATTGCTCAAAATGCATTTCTGGAAATTCCAAAGAGACATGAATGAAATAGGAACGTAGAAATTAATAAGTGAAGTGGCAATTTATTTAAGTGATAAGAGTCCCCTAGATGCTATGCCACATCTTTTTGTACGCATAGCTTTCATTAACAACATAGAATCACATTGGTTTTCATAGCATTAATAGACACTAAAAATATTCACTTAATAATGAATCAAACAACTTCGACACTCAAAGAAATAAAGAAAATTCAATCCACTTCTAAATATATAGATAATCAAATGCAGCTTCATTTAGTGCGATCACGCTGCCAAAAAATCAAATTAGATTGTATGCAAGGTAACAGTTTCATTTTAGAAAGCGGAAATAATACTTTGAATAGCTCTGAACAACTCACTTGTATCTCATACTTCCAGCTATTGACGGCCTCATCTGTTAGAATTTTGGTGAATGAAAGAGTGAGGCCTTCTCTGAAGAACCTCTGGCAAGCCTCGCTGCGAGTGTCAATGCCCTTCTTGGCGAGATCAATGGATGCTTCGAGCAGCACCTCGAGCTCGGAGTCGGGCAGCACGGGCACCACCCAGCGCTGACGATGGATCATCTCGTCAAGTCTCCCCAGAGCAGCAACAGGGAAGTCAGGCTCAGAAATATCTCCCACACAGCTGCTGGTGCTGCTCGTCATCGTGCTGTTGGAAGGGAAGGCACTGCTGCTGCTGCTGCTCGTGCTGCTGTGGTTGCCCGAGCTTAGAATGGGAGAGGTTGTGTACGTCGTGGTGGTGGTGATGTTGGGGTTGCTGCTGTACGTGCTGGTGGTACTGTTCACATTGTCAGGAGCAACATCAGCTGTTGAAGTAGAGCTTTCCTTCTCGCCAACACCACACATCTGAGAGCTCTGTGGTAGAAAAATATGTGCTAATTATTCAGGAGAATCTTTCATTGTACGAGTCACTTACCAACTGCTAAACCGTACAGGGTCAGTCAAAGATGATTTCAAATATTTTTTTAATTTTAAATTTTAAAAATAATGAATAAAAATTTAACGTGTACATGATCATTAAAATGTGCACTTACAATCTGAAAAGCAATTTTATACGCAAGCAATGAGACAAGAAGCAATTCATTAGGATCAAGTCAAGTTATTTCTGGATTGAAAAATGCTTTAATGAAGCTCAAAATTGCTCAAATAACTGAAGCCTGAACGAAATCAGTCAAATAAAGCACAATTTAACTTGAATCGTACTAGTATTTGAACACAAACACTGAAGTATTAAAGTGAAAACATTTATTTTAGCTCACAGTTACTTCTGAAAGTTCACAACTACATCACCCAACTGATACACAGAATTCACATGCTTGGCATTCAAAACTTCATTATTACATATCATCTAAGCAAATTTTTATCCTACATAATCCCTCGTAATTACTATACAGTTAAAGATATTACGGTATGAATGATATGCAGGAAAATAACAATATTAATTTCCTTTTACTCTATAAGTAATTGTACAACTTTTCTGCCAAGTCTTTACTTGGAGTGAAATACTTGTCCATCTTTTAGACCACGCCAAACTATCAAAATTTTTGTACCTGAATACCAAATACTTGTTAGGCTTTGAGCAAGAATTATCTTTTTCATGGCTACCAGATAACCAATTTTTACAAATGCCATCACTATTAACCTAACTTCAACATATCCTGTTGTGTTACCATACTGGCAATCATATCACATAAATGAAACCAAATAGAAAAATCAGTGCCAGTCTCCAGCCATCAAACTGAAGAGAGGTTCAAGGAATTGGTTGAGTGGTGACATTCTGGGATGTTATCAATCCTTCATACATGTACACACTCTCCACAACAGGAGCTTCAATCTGTACAAGCCTCAGAGTAACTATTTACTAAGTGCTCCCAAAAATTAGGCCATGTAGTTAGCAGCCATAGACAACTATACAGAGTGTTCCAAAAAAATGTACCCCTTTTTTG